>JAHBCN010001806.1:0-106685 GCA_019359885.1 Listronotus oregonensis | reverse complement strand
TTGTTTTTAAAGCATTAAAAATTTTTTTTTTTTTGATTATATGTCTTTACGAGAAAGATACATTTTATTTATGTAAATATAAGGTGATCCTTTTTTATTTTGCCAATTTTGGTCCGGGGTTAAAAGAAGTAAGTTTTATGGAGATTTAACATGGCGAAACGGCCACCAATTTTAATTAAATTTTATTATGCTCTTTTAATGAGTGTGGGTGTTTTTTTATCGATTTGATATGGTATTTGATTTAAATTTATAACTTAATTTTTTTTATTCGGTTTTCTTGTTGACAAATTAAATTTTTTTTGTAAGTTTCATTAAAAAAAAACAAGAGGCAGGCATGCGCTTTTAAAAAATTTTTTAAATTTTTTTAAAAATCATAAATCAAGATCGGTTTTTTAATCAAGAGAGTTTTTTTGGATTTTTTTGGTTTTTTTAAAATCAGTGATGTTGATTTATTTTATATAAAAGGCAGAAACAGCTATGCCATTAGAACCAATAATATTTTTTTTTTTAAGTCTTAAATTATTTTGGAAAAATTTTATTTATTTTGAAAATTCTGTCAACGACGATAACACAATGGGGCCCTTTTTTGAATAGTTTAAATTTTTAAATTATTAATTTATTGATTCTTTTTTTGAGGACTTGTATTATTGAATAGTTTCCTTGGGTTCGGCCACTTCTTTTTTGATACTATTGTTTTTTTTCCGTAAATTTGTTTAAGGCCCCACCAATTTTTCGTTGGTTTTTTTTTCTGTAAATTTATTTAAGGCCCTCAGCCAATTCTTTGTTAATTATTTTTTTCCTTAAATTTTTTAAGGCCTGGCCCCCAAATTTTTCGTTAATTTTTTTTTTTTGTAAATTTATTTAAGGCCCTCAGCCGGTTACTTTGTTTGTTTGTTTGTTTCCTTTAATTTAAAATGTACTTAAGGCCTTCAGCCAATTTTCTTTATTTTTTTTTTAAATTTTGGGAAAATTTTTTTGGGGCCTTCAGCCATTTGCTTTTTTTGTATTAAACTTTTTTTTTTTATGGTTCAAATTTTAATCCCCACCGATGTTTGTGGGGCCTCAAAATTCAAGTTTAACTAAAATTTTTGGATACTTTACCAGATTTACGTTCAAACTAACTCCAAATTCAATTTAATTCCAAATTTGGATACCTTCCAAATTTTACGTTAAATGACGTCCAAACTCAAGATAACTCAAACTTAAGTATAACCCAAATTCAACTTTAACTTGTGATTTGCCTCAAATTTTACTCCGGGGTTGAGTCCAGAATCTGCAGAACCCTTACCTGCCGTCAGGAAACAGGCAACCTTTTATTAATTTATTTATTTAAAATTATAATCCTAATTTTGTAACTTGAAAACTTAAACCTTTTTTTAATTTATGAAATTTAAAACGTCAAGAAATTATTTCAAATAAATGTAATTTGTTTTTAATCTTTTTGAGTTTTATTTGTCACCTGATACCAGAATAATTTGTATTATTATATTATTAATATTTATTTATTTTTTATTTTTCTCTTTAATGAGTATTGACCAAGTCGTTTTTTTTAATACTTATATGCTAACTTTTTTGTTTTATCGTGCACTGGTGTGTGATCCCCAACAAGCTCCTAAACATCGGGACTTCCGTTTGTAGTCCGTAAGAAAACTGGTGGCGCCATAACAACCTTATTCTCCCCCTAAGCGCGGGTAGGTTTGCACCCACCTACAGCTTGTTTTGGCGTAAATCCTTGCTGGATAAATTTCGTATTAATTTTCTTACTTTTCCTTTTTGAGCAATTGGTGTGACTCATCATAGTCACACCAGTTTTTATATAAACACTGCTTTAAAAAAAAAGTGTGTGGCAAATTTTTGGCGCCCAAATTGCAAAAATCCGCATTTCGATCCGTCTTAGTATAAAAAATTCCGAGGTTGAGTGCTTCATTGCTTTGACTAAAAGAAAAACCAAACAAATTGGATTTTTTGTTGCTTGTGCCAGCTGATATCAAAGAAAACTTACAATATTTAGCCATTAAAAAATAGGTAATTGTTTAGATGGCTCCACTCTTTTGGGATGTAAAATCAAAATGATTAATTTTTTTGAATGGTCAAATATTTTTAATCTTAAAGTTAGTTTATTAAAAAAAGAATAATTTAAAAAAATATATTTAAAAATTCTGAAAATTGATACTTTTAATTTTTTTAATACTTGTTTTTACACGTAAAATATATAAAACCAATCACTAGAAATTGCTAAACTTAAATGGATGCATTTCATTGACGAAAAACTTAAAAAAGACAAATTTTTCATTTTCAAAATAAAAATTAAAGCTGTTTTTTTTTATTTTACTTAAAATATTTGTAAATCCGTCATAAAATACAACAAAATGAAAAAATAACATGTTAATATCTCTTCATTTTTTATTTTTTTATAATTGAAAATGGGTGGAGCCACACATCTAAACAATTACAAAAAAGAGTCACCACTAACCACAAAGCATATGAAATACTAGAATTTGACCCAAAAAACTCTTTTAGTAATGAGACGCCCATCCTTCTTGACGTAAACGTGGAACTGTTAGATGATGGTTCTGGGATTGCGACTCCAATGAAGACAAACAAGACAATATACCATAACGGACGCTGGGCGGTTTTTCATGCTTATAGTTTTTCTAAATAGCTTTTTAAAAATTAAATAATTTTGTGTAACTTGCCCCACAATATACGGATTGCAAAAATAAAAAATATACCTTTAAATGACATTTTATTGGATATCCTACACTTAAATTAAAAAATTAATAATAACTAATGCGACCATATAATTTAAGGCTGTGATCTAGACAATATGAATTCCGTCACAGAAGATCCACAGCTCATCATCTTTCCTTTGTCTCACATAACTGGAACAAGTCCCTTGAGTTTCTTAGTGAAGGTCTTTCATGATGGGCTTCTTAACAAACTTCCTTCTTACGGTCTTCCACCTAAGCTTTGCTCTTGGCTTTCCAGTTTCCTTTCTAATCGACGTATATCAGTTAGTGTAGATAGTCATTCTTCCAGCTTTTACTAAGTTAATGCTGGGGTGCTCCAGGGCTCAGTTCTGGCACCCACTCTATTTCTTCAACACATTAACGACCTTCTCTCTTCCACAATTATTCCCATTCATAGTTTTGCTGACGATAGTACCCGTCACTCTAACATTCAATTTCTCAAGCCAGTTAGTAAACCTGATTTGGAAACCAAGTGTAGGCCAATGCGGATGTCTCTCTCTCAAGACCCTAAACTTATTCTAGATTAGGGCACCAAAAATATCAGGTAAATGCCTTGAAAACACAGTCATGTTCGCTGTCGCAAAAAAAGTCTGCCAATGCTCATTCGTTACATATGAGCGGCGTTACTTTTGGGAATAACCTCAAGTGGCACAAACACATTGCATCCATAGCCTCGGCAGCTTCAAAAGAGCTTGGATTTCTCTTTCAAGACTAAAAGTATTTCTTTTTTTCCAATCTGTATACTCTGTATGTATCCGAAATCAAACCTTCTTTAGAATATTGTTCTCATATCTGGGAAATGGCATCCCCTACAACACTTAGCATTCTGGACTCCATTTAAAGAAGAGCCGTTCGTCTAATTAATGATCCCACGCTTACAGAAAGGCTTTCTCTTTTTGCCCACCGTCGCGTCGAGCTGTAGGGGATCTGTCGCTCTTCTATGGGTATTTTCACGGCTTTTTCTTAGAGGAGTTGGCCAGTATAATTTCTTCCCTGGCAGCTCCCAACAGACCAACACGTAGTGCAACTTTTATGCATCCTTTTACAGTTCAATTAGAGAGGCCCCAAACTTCCTGCTTTCTTCGTTCCTTTATCCCTAAAGTGTCAAGACTATGGAACCTGCTAGCCGCAGAAGTTTTCCTTTCTTCTCCCAGTCTCCAAATATTTAAGTCGCGTGTGAACAATTTCCCTCTCACCACACTTAAAAGACTTCCACGGTACGTGGACTGTACCAAGATAAAAAAAATATAAAAAATGTGAGTTATTTAATACAATAAAGTGTAGTCCTTAAATACTGATATATTAGGTATTATTCATAAAATTATTGTAATGTACCAGCATATATTTTAAATTAAATTATACAATATAGTTCATTTGCCACATTTTAAATTTTTTGTTAATTGCGCAAAACAAATAAAAAGTTTATACGAAATAAACCCTTACATGGAATATTTTGAAATGCTTCACACCATTTTTTTTGCAATCACAAAAACCACTTAAGCGAAAATGCCGGAATTAATCCACGTCAATTAATGTTAACGAACCGATATATCTCGACGTAAAGACAGTTGCCCATTTGGGATTGCGCTTTTCCAGCCCTTACCGAATAAAACTCTGCCGAAGTTCATTAAATCATTCCTTTACTCATCTTTCTTTTCAAATAACACTTTTTAAATTAACTTTAATAAAAAATATATTGCAAAGCAAGTATTAATTTAAAAAATTTTACTATATTAATTGTTGGAAAAAAAAATTTTTTCGTTGTAAATAAAATAAATTAACAACGAAAACTTTTTTTTCCTACGAGCGTGCGGAAAAGTCCACTTTTCCGCACGCACTTGAGTGTGCAGAGTTGCACTTTTCCGCACGGAGTGCGGAAAAGTGAACTTTTCTGCACGCCGTGCGGAAAAGTAAAACTACTCTAAAATCTTACAGGTAAGCAAGATTTATATGTATTTTAGTAATTGTAGGCTATTTCATACAATATACGAAGCCATTCCAAGTTTTAGTTTATTCTCTTTTTTGTTTGTTACTTCGTAATTTTCAATATTTCAACTAAAACACAAAAAAAAACATTTTTTTAATTACCCTGTATAATAATAATAAATAATTATGACAAGTCAAGCAACAATATGTAATCTTGGTGATTTTAACACATGTCAGATTATTTCTTCGTTTCCATATGAACAAGCAATTGCACAAATGAATTTCAATACAAACAAGCATTTTTAATGAAAAGGCGTCATAGTATCTTTTTTTAATTAAATAAAAATCCGACAAAAATAATTATTTAAAATGAGTAGTTCCGATGAGGAGCCACCAGATTCTATCCTGGATGCAACAAATATCGTAAGTTTGAATTTATTACCAGCAAAATCTCGTGAAAAATATGAGAATCAATATAGTCATTTCGAAAACTGGTGCTCCAGTAAGGGGACAAAAAGTATTAAAGAAGAAGTGTTCTTGGCCTATTTTGCGAATTTGCAAAAAATATATAAACCTAATACTTTATGGAGTAAGTACTATATGTTAAAATGTGTCCTCAAAGTGAAAAGGAACCTTGATTTAAGTTCATATTTCAAGCTAACATCACTACTTAAACACCAAAACGTGGGATACCGGCCAAAAAAATCAAAAACTTTCAGCAAAGAAGAAGTTTCAAGATTCATGAAAGAAGCACCTGATAATATTTACCTTCTAATAAAAGTTGCTACAATTTTTGGATTAGCCGGTGCTTGTAGGAGAGATGAACAAAAATAATGATTGATGACATACAGGATAATGAAAATTTGATAGTGGTGAAAATTCCTGACAGTAAAAATAACACTTCCAGAATCTTTGTAGTGTCCGATGAAACAAATATCGGACTTTATCTGCAATTGTACCGTAAATATGCAAATTTGCGAAAACCACATACCCCACACAGACGTTTTTTTGTTCAGTATAAACAAGGAGCATGCAGTACGCAATGTGTGGGAATAAATTCAATAGGTAAAATGCCTTCAGAAATTGCTGCATACCTAAAATTAAAAAATCCAGAAGAGTACACTGAACATAGTTTTCGTCGATCCTCTGCGACTATGTTAGCGGATTCTGGAGAAGGAATTAGCAATGTCAAGCAACTTGGGGGCTGGAAATCCACGGCTGTAGCTGAGAGCTACATTGATGAATCCACAAATCAGAAAAAGGATATGTCGAATAAAATATTGACCATGAACAAGTCCCCTGCTGAGCTAAGTCAACCTTCATCAAGTCGTACAATAAGCGCTTCCATAAGCCACCCGCTAAATGAAATTACAGGTTCTGCAATTAATTTACAATATGCTAATAACTGTTCTTTTGTTGTAAATGTTATCAACAAATAATTCCCATTTATAAATATGTTGTAGTAGTTCTTTCAGATTAAACATAATTTAAAAAATAATCATTGCTTTAATATTGGTATTATCTGACGCTCGTAGGAAAAATTTTGTTCCTAACGCTTGCGAAAAGTATCACTTTGCGCACTTGTTGGGAAAATAACTATTATCGAAGGGAAAAGATTTTTTTTTTAAAAGAGCAACTTTCTGGCTTCCGGTATTTAGAACCTTAATATCGACAAATATAGAGAATGTTTTTTAATAAAAAAAGTTAATACTTGTACCTGCTGTAGTGGTACCTGCAATCAGTTGTTCTTGTAGAACTTAGATATCTCTACAAGTGAGGCAGGAGCGCATTTCCTTGAATTTGTTAATGAGGTATATATTAATAGGTAATTGACAACATCCTCAATTGATGTAAACTCAATTTTAATACAATTTAAATTTAAAAAGTAGGCGCTTTTCAATTGTTTTCCAAGTTGAACCACGGCTTAAAAGTCCCTAGATAGTTTTGTTGACTTTTTAAAAGTAAAAATATTTTTTTAGGTGGCGTTTTTTGTTAAAAATAACGACGCAAAAATAAATGTATCCTATTAAATAATAATGACTTTTATAGAATTTTCCAATTTTTCTAGTTAAGGTATTTAGTTTTTTTTACATTTAATTCTGGTAAAACAATTTATATTTTAAATATAGCGCCTTTTAGTTGTACCAATTTTTTCGTTGATTGTTATTAAATATAATAAAAATACGATTTTTAAATGTGTTTTTCAGTAAAGGTTATGAGTAAATAATCAGGGAAATGAGTTTATCCTGTAAAATAAAAGGTATTTTATCATAAAATCACTCAGTTTGGTTGTGACCAGGTTCAAGAAGGAGGATTTTTGGAAAGTTTGTGCGTTTTTGAGTTTAGGTCCGAGTGGGGTGTTATAACTTAAAAACTAGAAGTGTCTGACAAAATTTGACTTTAGATTCGTGATTAGCCCCCAAAAATCCCCTGTATACTTAATTTCAATAAAATCGGTCGTGGGCCCGATCGGTAAAAAATTACCAAAACGTTTTTAACAGAAGTTTTACGTATGTTCAGCAAATCACTTACGTCTGCTTCTTGGTGGGTCTTTAACAATAGCTGCAATAACGTCAAAATTAATTTTCTTTATTTACCATGGAATTAACTGTCATGCTTTTCGTATTTAACTGCCCCAGACCTGTCAAATCTATCCAATGATCTAGCACCTCCAAGAAACCAGAGTTTATTAATCTTAAGGGGGTTATGACATCCGCCATATTGAAAAACTCTTCTGTGACGTCAAGAAGGGCACATTTCGGCCATGTTGGATTTTATGCCGACAGTGGAGTCGAATTGAGGTGGAAATGAAAAACTGCTTTTATACCGACGAACAAAATTTATATTTAAAAAAAATAAATGTAATTTAATTATTGAAATTAAAAATTAAAGCAACAACACGACGATGGCGTTCCTTTTCAATGGTACCTACTACATTAAATATTTTAAAAATGAGAAAAAAATTAAAATGTTGTAGAAAATACTGATGATTGCTAATTTATTGTAATAATTATGAGTACTTTTTTTAAACACACGATATTGAAATATTAACATCTTTCTTTTCTTTAATAATACCCATGTTTATTAGGACGTTTATAAAATTGTATGAGCAAGTAAAGAAGTTTGTGGTTTTTAATTATTGTTTTATCTTGGGACAGTCCACAAAGGCTGTGGCCCAAGTACTAACGAACCGCAGGTAGCAGGTTGCATAGTCTTGACACTCTAGGGATGAAGGAACGAAGAAAGCGGGAAGTTCGGAGTCTCTCTAGATGAACTGTAAAAAGATGCATAAAAGTTGCACTAGGTGTTGCTCTGTTGGGAACTGCTAGAAAAGGAATTATACTGGCCAATTCCTCTGAGCAGAAGCCGTGAAAATACCTGTAAAAGAAAGACAGATTCCCTACAGCCCGTCGGTGGGCAACGTAACGTAAAAATAAATGTATCCTATTAAATAATAATGATTTTAGTAGCTTTTTTTTTTAAGTGCAGGATCAGAAATGGGCTTTTACAAGGTATCTTAAAGATCTTTGTAAGATTATAAAATATCCAACTCCGGATCAGATACTGGAAGCCATAGAATAATAACTTTTCTTTTTAGGAATTTATGACGGTGTTTTTGTATTACTTCATAAATATATAAACTTGTCTATTAATCCTTAATTTATTTTATTTTAAAAAGTAATTATGTAACTTTTAGAAACTAGTTATTTATTTACTTAGATATTCCAGAATAATAGCAAGATTTTCCACTTGGGCAATAAATTGAATTATTTTATTTAAAAAAATGTGAATACAGGTTTATTGCTACAAAACTAAACTTTATTTGTTTCACAACTACAACACTACAATACATTTACAATGGCAACAATTAGATAAAATACAACTGAAATTTTTACATTTTGAAATAGATATGAAAGAAAAGAACACAGTACTGATGGTATTATTTAATAATATTTTGTGATATACTTAGTATATCACCTCTTGAAAATTTATGAAAACTTATTTTTAAATATTTGCAGTTTAGAGCATTGTTCGCACATCCCTTAACAATGTACTTCTTCATATTGTACAAAACCCTAAAGACTAATTAAAACTACACGACTAAACACTACTAAAAACTATGTAAAAAAAAAAACAGTCAAAACCAAAACCAATAATATATCACCTTTGCACACAAATATTTGCAACTGAAAAATTAACACCATATAAAAACTTCGACTTATGGCACGACTCTGTCTACATCTGATAATGCTAATAACTTTTAGTGTTACCCGACAAGGCCGCCAACACAAGCGGGACTTTTCACACCCTCACGTCTTGCTGTCCCCGCTCTCGCCGATGTCATAACCCCCTTAAATTAATAAACTCTACAAGAAACCTTTTGAAGTATATTCGGGATTCCAGAAGACAATTATATTCTTTAGGGGTGTAAATTTTATCAATTAATTTTTGGATGGTATAACTCATTTTTATTACGAAATTGTAGAAAAAAATATGAACAATATGTCGCAAAATATCACCATATTACGAAAATAATTAATAACATTGCCATGCCAACAGTAAAAGCAGAATGAATGTTTTTTTCTAAATATCTAGAAAACTGTAGAAAATTTAAATACAATAGCTATTTAAAAAATCTTTTATATAGTGAAAAAATATACAGGAGTTTCATTTAAAAAGCATGGACAAATTTGTTTTCATATATGTCCTAATTTTGGATACCTTGAACGAAATTTATAGAATAAAAATAGGTTAACAGACCTTTTTCGACTTACTCCATACTATACCGAAAGTCAAAAAATCGTCCTTAGTTTTCTATAATTTTTTACCTAGTCAGAAAAAGACGTTTTTTATTGTATTTAACCTACTTGTTCCAAGATACCAGAAACTCGGTATGCAAAATTTTAGAAATTGATGAAGTGCACTAATAAATAAAAATACACAGTGTCTCATTAAAAAAGAGAACTTTTTATCGTCAGGTTTAATTTGGTTATCCTGTATATTCGAAAATATTTTCCCGATATAAAGTTTTACGAATTGTATAGATCGGCATAAAAGCAAAATTCCTAACCCCATTTATTTAGAAACTATTGACTAACAAGCACTTATGCGACTACCCTGTATAATTTTTGATATTTTATATAAAATTTATTAGAATTATTTAAAAAAAATAAATAAATAGCACGGGGATTTTTTCTGAATTTTCTAAAAAACTACTAAATAAATCTAAGATTTAAATAATTCAATTCTAACCGATTTTTAATGAGCATCAATTCTAAACTTTGGTAATAACATTTTTTAAATATTAAGGGCGTATAAAATTAAAATTTAATTGTGAAAACTTGCCAAGAAATATATTGGGTTGCGAGACCGTACGACAATAATTAAAAATATTTTTAAGGGTATATTGCTATAAAAGAATATAATAAAAATTTTACAGGTTAGGTAATAAAACCTCTAAGTTCAAGTTTATGTCCTTAAAACCGGAAACTGCTTAGAAGTTTTATAGGCTGCTAAACTTTAGATTTGCATTTTGTGGGAAATTAAACTAGGTATTTAAGAAATATTCTTACTTCTAACAAATGAAGCCATTATTTAAAAAAACAAGAATTTATTAAAAAGAAGTCTGTTAGATGGCTAAATAATTATCTTTAAAATTGAATAAAAAGTTAATTTCGGACTTCCATTGTCTTTAGTTAATTTTTTCACAACGTTTCGAACTGTAAGTATCTCTGATCGTTTTCAAGTAAATATCTAAGCCTATGATTACGCCTTATATATCCTAACCGGGTCACTCATGCGTGAAGCCACTGCCCATTTTTATGGTCCATTGAGCTTGACTTCTTTCCTGTTAGTAAGGAGAAGTTGCCAAATGTTGTGGATATCTGAACTTGGTTTACTGTAAACATGGAAATTGTTATTAATAATAGCAGCTTCTTTAAACTTTCGTTTCTTTCAGTGGGATTCTCTAAGAACAATTCCCAGCATCTTTCCAAATAATATTATGCTGTTTAGAACAAGCATGTTCCGCAACACCTGACTTGTCAGTCTCGCCCATTCGAGTATGTTTTTGATGTTCCTTAATTCTAACTTCTAAAGGTCTCTTTGTCTCACCAATACATAGATCACCACACTCACAGGGTATTAGCTAAACAACTTCTTTTCCCGCATATAAAGTACTCCGTTTTGTAGAAAGAAACTTCTAAGGGCGTTGCGGGAAGAGAATGCTGTTTTGATGTCGTATTTCCTTGCTATTCTTCTTATTTTTTCGGAAGTTCCTCGCATGTAAGGTATAGTAAGGATCTGCATTTCTTTTTGTTGATTTGTATATAACCTGTTTTTTATTTCGAAAGTTTGAAATTGTTCTTTGAACAAGTGTTTCGGTGTAACCATTCTGTTGCAGGTTTTCCTTGATACTTTCAACTTCTTTTACAAAATGTCAGTGCTACATATTGTTTTGGCACGATTATAAAGTGTTTTTATTATACCTTCTTTTGTTGCGTCAGAATGATTAGACTCGAAATTTAAGTATTGTCCGGTGTCTGTTGGTTACATTCATAAAACTGAGATACCACTCTGACCTTTTTTATTTAACATAATCCAACCATTAGTGGGTAAGATGCCATCTTTTTAAAAAATTCTGCACATTTTGTTGACATTATCAAAAAGTTTGAGATAACACCAAATGACTATTTTGTAAGTTTTGATGTTGAGAGTTTATACACCAATGTTCCCCTGAAGGAGTCATTAAGCATTATCGAGGCCAAATTGGAGGTTGACCAATCGTTAGCAGAAAAAACCACACTGCCGTTGGATGGGGTTGTGGATCTGTTGGTGTGCTGTCTACGTAACTCCTACTTCTAAGTTAAAGATAGGTTTTACGCCCAGGATGATGGCATTCTATGGGTTCACCTCTCATTCCGATTGTAGCTAATAAATAAATGGAATGGTTTGAAACCAATGTAATTGAGAAAGCACAGGTCAAGCCCAAAGTTTGGTTGCGATATGTTGATGACACCTTCATTATTTGGAACGGAAGTGAGGAACAACTAAAATCATTTCTGAATCACCTACATAATTTTCGTCCGTCTATAAAATTTACCATGGAAAAAGAAAAGGATTTCTCGGTACCGTTCCTTGATGTATTAGTAAGGCGATCCGAAAATAAACTTGAAACATCAGTATATAGAAAACTAACACACACCGGACAATTCTTAAATTTTGAATCTAATCATTCTGGCGCAACGAAAGAAGGTATACTTAAAACACTTTATAATCATGCCAAAACAATATGTAGCACTGACATTTTGTTAAAGAAGTTGATAGTATCAAGGAAAACCTGCGACAGAACGGTTACACCGAAACACTTGTTCAAAGAACAATTTTAAACTTTCGAAATAAAAAACAGGTTATACATACAAATCAACAAAAAGAAATGAAGATCCTTACTATACCTTACATGCAAGGAACTTCCGAAAAAATAAGAAGAATAGCAAGGAAATACGACATCAAAACAGCATTCTCTTCCCGCAACACCCTTAGAAGTTTTCTTACTACAAAACGGAGTACTTTATATGCGGGAAAGCAAATACCCTGTGAGGTGGTGATCTATATATTGGTGAGACAAAGAGACCTTTAGAAGTTAGAATTAAGGAACATCAAAAACATACTCGAATGGGCAAGACTGACAAGTCAGGTGTTGCGGAACATGCTTGGTTTAAACAGCATAATATTAATTGGAAAAATGCTGGGATTGTTCTTAGAGAATCTCACTGGAAGAAATGAAAGTAAACGTTTTTGTCTCTGTATCATACATCGTGCAATATATTTTTAATTCACATAACAACCAATCCTTAGAAAGGTTTTTGCATAGATTCAACATGTTTTATATGTAAATATTAAATAAGTTTATAAGATTGCAAAAATATGTCGTCTTCTCTCTTTTCTCTTTATAATAAAAAGCTGTACGTGTTACAGTAATTAGCTTATCATTTTTGGATTTAGGACTCTAAAATACTTAAACAAACCTATTTTCATTAATGTTACTTTACAAAAATTTAAATTTGTTGACTTGTGTTATCGGTCTGCAAGTTTTGGTTAGTCCGACCTTTACATTCGAACCAGCGCTTGACGTCGTTCTGTTTTGAAATTGAAATTAAATTTTAAATTAACCTGCTTTCCAAGCACAGTCAAAAAACAACATTATGGATTTTTAGGCGCACTGTCCATACCATTTGTTTGCATTTGATGTAAGTGCCTTGCCGGAAGTAATAAAGCTGGCCTAAAAATACCGTTTTTTTTGCGTTTAAATTTTTACTGAATATTTAAAGCGGTGTTCACAAACCAGTATAAATTACAGTATAAAGTAAAATATTATTAAAAAGAAATTATTTGGCTTTTCTTCGAAATAAAAATTCTGTTCTTAATTTTATGCTTTTTAAAAAAATACTCCCCGAAGAGTAATCAAAACACGCGTGGGTATCAATTGAAATTTAAAAATGCGTTTTATTTTTGAATTTATTTTCCTTTATGAACTCACAAATAATACAATTTTTTAAATTATAATATTTATATTTAAATATTTTACCAAGATAACTTAAAAAAATAATAATAATCAAAGTATTTATGAACTTTTCGATATATTGTTATAGAAGTAGATAAGCCTATTGTAATGTACAAAAAGATATATTTTTTATGTAGAATTTTATGAAATCAAAGAAAAGCCCAATAATATATATTTTTCATCTTTAGCCCTCGAAAGCGAAGCCTATGTACAAGGTACCGTAGGTGCCGGATTTTTAGATTATAAGCATATTTCTTTTTAGTTTTGTCAACGATGTTCAAGTTCGGAAACATGTAGATATTATATTTAAAAACACCATGTTTGTGCAACCATAGATGGTATAAACTCTTAAATAAATACTTTCCTCGTTTATTAAAGTTAACGTTATGTCATCGAGCCGAGACCTGGGATCCGAACCACACATAACAGCACACGGTCTTCGTCTATGGTTACCCATCAAACTACTAACCACGCCAAGCGTTCCTAAACTTTGCTGATCTGACTAAAAGCGCTATTATTTTTTTAGTTTAATTAACATCATAGTTAAAATAAAAGTAAGCTTAGCTGTATGGCATACCTAATATTAATTATGCCTGGTTGATGTCAGTCGACGGTGACTAGATTTTTCATATTTCGAAAAAAACTTTCAAGCAACTTACAATATTTTTAAAAATAAAAAAGGACAACATATTCTTATTTATCTATTCTATAAAAGATTTTTTTACTTTCGTTTGCTCCATCATCATTGATTTGCTTTGGCATTTATAAAAATATTTATTGCATGATAATCGAAAAAAATATCTGTGGTTGACACACACTGGAGGTTTTAAATTAACAATGACAATTGAATTTTAAAACAACCATAAAAAAATAGTGTTTTATAGAATGAAAAATTAAACGTATATTTTTTCTATTTTATCATTTAAAATATTTCGAGTTGCTTTTAAACTTTTCTAAATATAAAAAATCCAGTCAGCCTCTACTGACATAAACCAGGCCAAAATGATATAAAACATACTGTAAGATATCATTTGTTCTTTCGAAAGTACGGTCTACGCTTTCATATAGTCCAAGCAGTATATCATAGCCTACTGAAGATAATTTGAATAAATTACTTTTTGACGCCATTTTTAAAGCAAATGTCACCTTGTGATATACGGTTAAAAAGACAATTTTAAGATAAATTTAAAAGGCTAGAAAAACTTACGAGTTGATATTGAAAAACAATAGTTACTTCCGGTTAGAATGGAAGTCGAAAAAAAATAAACTGTTAAATCCTCAAAGAAGCAACTCTCTGCCATAGGACCCCTTTTAAATTTAGAACAATCAGGAAATTAAACAGCCTTTAAATTATATATATATATATATATATATATATATATATATATATATATATAAATATATATTTATCTAACAAGTTCCACTGTAGACAATTCTAGGTCACGTAGCAACTCAGTTATTTCATTTTAATGTTGGGTCACAACTGGTTTTCTCAAGAAGTTGTGGATCAGATTTTGATGAAGAATTAGCAAACACGATGTCCAGGTTTAAAAGCGCTACCGGTACCGGTGGTTCCTGGCAATAAGGAACTGACGCTAGCGCAGAAGGCAAATTTGAATACTCTATTTTGTCTAAAGCTTTTTTAAAATCCCTTCTAGTGATGCAAAAGTAGCAATCACTTACATGGTCAGTAGCTGTTTTTAATTTCCTCAGAAGGTATAAAATAGGCATTTTTGACTTCCTCAAATATAGATCTAGCTTGAAACTTTATAATAAATCGTCCAGGTAATATATAACAAAACTTATCGGCCGGGTTTTGTACAACATCAACGACTCGAACTTGCAGTTTTATATAAAAATCGACTTAAACATTTGATTGTACTGTAAACAAGGCAGAAACCAACTAAATTGCAAAAAACAATAAAACTTTTAAAGGTTCGTACAATACTGTGAAAATAACCCCTCTGCGGTCTTGTTGTACGTTCCGGTCCTAAGGCAGGTAAAAACGATTTCAAAGATCGCATTATATAAAAGGAAAGCAGGTTCTTGAAACATTTCTGGCAAAAAGTATTTTAATAACTTCCTAAATGAAACGCAAAATAAGCATGCCCATCGATGTTTTAAAAATTATGTCTACTTGTTTAATTATACTAGTGATATAAAATTTCAGTAAATTTTAAACGTTTCTTTTTCTTGTGTTTGTTTAATTTTCAGCCTGGGGAGATGGACACCTTAGGCACTCAAACGACACTTCTTCGGCACGGCAGGCACCTCTGGATTGCCGCCGCTGCCGACCAAGTACCAGCTCAAGTTTCTTTTCTTTTATAAATTTTTATTTGTAAAGCACAATGTACGACGCCAGCGGTCCACATTTTATTAAGATTCGGTAGTACTTAGAAAGGGGAATATTTTGGTTTCAGGGATTTCAAAGTACCCGGGGCCCAGTTGGGCTGGGATTAAAGAGGACTAAGTAAGGAAGCCTCCAATGAAAACGGGACCGTGGATATCCGCGGGTAACCTGGAGAAAAAAATAGGGATAAAGAAGGCATTTTCAGGATTTTAACTTTTAAGGGATAATTTGACAGTGATACCCGCTAGTACCCGGGGCCCAGTTGGGAACATCAGGAGGAACACCCCGTAACAATCCGGGGTGGATATCGGCGGGTATCACAGGAAAAACGGGAACAAACGGGAACAGAACAGGATTTTTTACATTTTATTTGGAATTGACATTTTCAAACGCCGATTTGGGTACGATACCCGCTAGACCCAGCAGCGGGGAAGGTTTTAAAGGAAATAGGAGGAACCCAGGAACCCTTCCGTAAAGATCCGGGAGTAGATATTTAGGGATAACTGGGATAAAAACAGGAATAATGCTAAGAACACCGACGAAAAGGGAAATGATTCTTGGAATCATTTTCAAAGCATGATAGAACCAACCAGGACTGACTTTAGTGCCGCTGCACTTCTCGGAACAGCCGGCCTGGGATGTGTTAGCAATGGCAACCCTAAGCTTTGCCAGGTAACAAGGACCGTAGTCTCGATCCCGACAAAAACTGAGCTAGCCACACGTTTTCAGAGGGCACGAACATATAGCGATGGGGATATTCCTAATCCCCTATACTGGGAAGAGCCGCTAATGACCCCACAAGCTCTAGATACTAGAAAAGAGCCTGTATACAGGATCAATGGCGCGAAAGGTTACCTGCGCGGAGACAGGTCTGATACGGAATCGAGGCAGTTCTGGCCGTGCCGGCGTAGAGTAAACACCTCTCTAGGCGTCTAATAACGGGGTGCTTGGTCATGGGGGAATAATTTTGTAAGGGGATTATCAATTTTGTTTGTTTTGTTTCATAAGGGGATAATTTTTGTTTCTAGTATTTTAATCATGACCAAGTTCTAATTTTAATTCTTTTGTAACAATTTTCAATCTCTTGTAAATTAGTGCTGTATTTGTTATTGGTTAATTAATAGATTTAATTTAAATGTACTTTTGGTGTTTTTAATTAATCATCAAGAAGCAGGCCAGAACTCCGCTGATTGGTAACGCGCTGGCGTCTAAGGCTAACCTTGGTATACAGGCTCGGTTTAGGCCGCATTTGCCGTCCCATAGTTAGTCTAAAGCTGCCGACTTACCAATCAGGGTAAAACCAATTAGGGGGAGTATTTCTTGGGCACGGTGTTGCGGCTACTTTCTTCGGCGTTGCTGTTGCTTCGTGCAGCCCCTTCGGCCGTCAAGTAGCCGGGTCCCTTAACTCAGGCTCTGGGTCGGTCCCAGCATTTGCCCAAAAGGGACCAACTTCGCGTCCGTCTTTTATAAGCCCAGTTGGTATAAAAACCCCGTTTTATTTTAAATAATTTAAGCACGATGTACGACGCATAGTAATTTTGGCGAGCTACAGGATAGTGAACTTTGAGGGGCTAGGCCAGGCCCGGGAGGCCACGGCCACCCTCGGATAAGGGATGTAAGGAAAGGGCGAAACCTCCCCTTCAATTCTAGACCCCGGCCGGGTACCAACAACCCTGGCCCAGGGAGAAAACCACCCTGGAAGAGTAAAACAAGATGTGGGTGCCACTTTTGGCAGAAACCCAGGTGGCTCTCAAAATTATAAAGTTTATTTGGATTTTTAAAGAAGGGATTTAATTTATTTTTGTAAACAGCAAACATGATAGGGTGGCTGCGGCGTGCATCGCCCAGCTCGGCCCGAACATGTAAAGATTAAGCCGGGAAAAAGAGGGCACCGACGAACTCCCCTAGCTCAGCTCGGAAACGAGCTCAGCTGCCCCTGAGATGAGATTAGAAAGAGAGAGAATCTCAAAAGTTATCTAGAAAGAGAGAGAGAGTTGCCCTGCTAGATAACAGGTCACCCAGAAAAAAATATTTTCCTTTGATAATAGTTATTTACACTAAAAGTGTGTTAATGAACATAAATTCAACAACGGGTGTGAAAGATTTTTCCGAAAAATCAGTTCATCCTATCAAGTAGATACGAGTACTATTCGCACAGAAAAATCTGTTTAAAAATTATGAGCGGCGATTCCGAAAGTCTCTCTTTAACGTAGGAGTTGCCACATTACGTACAATGGAATCATTATCGCCGGAAAAGTGGCGAGGGCAAGGAAGGTTGATGAAGCCAATAGTCGAAGGAGTGGGGGGTGACATGAGTGACAAATCACCTACTTAAAACTGTTTATAATATAATTAATTTAAATAAGTTAATATATTTTACAAATGTATATATTTTTTATTGCATAAGAAATTATTAATTTATAATGTATTAAATAAATAAGGTTTCCTTTAAAATTATTTTCGTAATTTTAAACAATCACAATGACCTTTCCCATTCCCCTATACTGCTTAATCGATTTGTAATTGGCACCATTTTACGTAAATGGCTTTAACGCTTTCAACTTTGTTATGACATAAATCGAATAGCAGATTAATGCAAATTGATCGCAATGCTCCCAAAACGTTTTGGATATTTTGTGACGAAAAGTTTTACGACTTACTGAATTTACTGTCAATTTAAAATTTTTGTAAAAATAGCAGTTTGCTGTTTGCCTAACGGGGCTAAATAATCCTTAATATTTAACTTCGGATTACTTGCGTCTCGTGCACATTAAAATTAATAAGAGTTTCAAAATCTAATTATATAAAAACACTAGCTTTTCGCCCACGGCTTTGCCCGCGTGGGCTACATAATTCATTTTTTGAAACAGATAATTTTTTAAGGTAATCAGTGGCCAGATTTTATAGTTTTAGTTTCTTTTGTTGTACTGTTTTTTTTTATAAATAACGAAAGGGTTTTCTTACCTTCTTATGTTTATGTCAGATTAAAATTATATTTATTTGCAATAACCTTGTATGTAAGTTTTAAATTAAAATTTTATCTATTTAATACTTTAAACACCGTATAAGCCTTGGGTGGGGTGTTGTGTTGACAATTGATTTTTTTCATTCAGTTTTTCTTTTTTAAATTAGAATTTTACTGATTAATCTGTACGATATACGTAGCGATTCGACGTTGAAAGGGATAGCGTCGTAAGAGTATGTCACGCGCGCATCAAGAAAATAAACCAATGAAATGGGTCGCATCGGAGGCCGTACGGCGGTAGAGCAAGGTCAAAGCGCTAACAATTCAGTAAGACTTCTGGCTTTGTCAAATAAGCGGTGTCTAAAATTCTCTCCGCATTTCGGGCAAATTACCGAAATGTTCTATTTAAATAATTTAATGGAATGTTAGTTTTCATGGTAGTTTAATGCTACTTTCTACGTGTTAACACAAGAAAATTGGCTATGATATGTTTTCTCTGTGAGCAAGTAAAATTATAAGGTTTTGTACGAAGAGTACATTTCTTAGCTAAGTAAAGCTACTTAAATATGTCTCTGTGTTGATTTAATTTGACATGTTTACGTGAAGTTTGAAAATAAAGCAAAGTGGTTAAAAGTGGTTGTAAAGGACTGTACCAGGGCAGGAGTTGGCTGAAGTGGTGAGAGAAGTGAATTAGTAAATGGTATTGTTTAGGAGATTAGCAGAGAGTTCTTTAATATCCGAACTTATTGATAAGGTAATTCGTCAATAATTAATACCGGGTGTCACTAAAACCATAAATAATTTCCAACTTGGACTTTAAACTTTTTAAATTGTATAGTGATAAAAAACAATCTCCAATTTTGACGTAACGTCGATAGATTTACGCCTCATAGACTCCATAAAGCGTTTTGATTTTCTAATGAAAGTCAAAGAAATTTCTTTGTTAAATTAGAATGATTTTTTGGTAATTTTGTAGTTATTTTTTCTAGTAAAATTAAGCTTTTGATAAATGTGTAAACAGCTAATATTGTCATTAGATAATAGGTAACGACTAAATTTTTCAATCTCTTGACAAATTAATTAGGGCTATCAGTGCCCAGTGAAAGAGTAATAAAAAAATAATAATAATAATTTGTCAATGGAAAAACTTGTGTATATTCATTGTAAAATAGCAATAGTCATTCTACAGGGCGTCCAGACCTTAAATATGCACCTATTGGGTTGCAGTTCATATTTAGCCGATAGCAGAGTTTGTCGGCAACTACGTATGATGCGGAGGCGTACCGATTAATGTTTTCTCAATAATAGGTTTATATAAACTTTTTTCGTATAGGCCTCCTCTTCAGAGATATTGTCTTCCAAAGAGCTCCAGTGAAATCAAGTTTTTTAGACATAATTATTTGATCATCAGGTATATTTCAATGTTATTTTATCAAGACGTAATACCAAGTTAGACTTTTAACATTATTATCAAAGGCAGTATTGTGAATTATTCACCGCTGCAGAGACGGACTAACTGCGACAACCCGACTAACAGTATAAATAAAATGCCTTTTTTTTGAAAATGATTAATATTC
Source organism: Listronotus oregonensis (assembly GCA_019359885.1). Taxonomy (NCBI): domain Eukaryota; kingdom Metazoa; phylum Arthropoda; class Insecta; order Coleoptera; family Curculionidae; genus Listronotus; species Listronotus oregonensis. Next base: position 86,554 of record JAHBCN010001806.1, on the reverse strand, counting down.
GCGATATAAATAAAAAGTACTTAATTTTTAATTGATAGTTAAAGGTTGGTTAAAAACGTTGACCAAATATCTTATTAATATAGGGCGTAAAAAAACGGGGTCATCAGTGTCACAGCTAGTCTGTCCTTGCAGCTGTGAGTAACCCACAAAAACCAGGTATAAACAATGATTTTTTTTAATTTCAACTAGTGAGATTATTAAGTATTCTATAAAGAATAAAAATAATTATTTTTTTATATTCTATTTATATTATTTAAATATTTTTCGTGAGTCAAAAATACCCAAATTTGAGATTTTTCAAACTTTTAAAAATTAATATCTCCAAGTAATAACTTTAACGTTAAAAGCTATAGGACCCTTTAAATTTGTATTTCAATGAAGAATATAAAACAAAAATTGCCCGGTTGGAAAATAACAATTCCTTGCAATTGTCCCGAAATTGTTTAAACAATATGGCACCGGGTTGCCCGATGGCACAGGTATTTATATCATCAGTAAGGCAATTTAAAGAGGATCTTATAAAAAAAATTGAGGTGAAATAGTTTTTGGTACTCATGCGCCGATTCCTCCTAAACTATGCATTTGAAATATTTAAATATCAAATATTTAAGGGACTATCAGGAAGAAATTAATTATTTTAAGTGGTTTGACCTTGAACCCCAAAAAAAATTTTCTTTGCAGCTTATCGGTTTTTTATTTCACCATTGAGGAGGGCCGTAATTTTTGTCTATACCAGGGCCCACCACAACTCTCGACGCCCCTGCACGTATAAGCCTTTGGGCTGTCTTAATCATTATTTTAAAAATCTCAGGTTAAATAAATTTATTTTAATACTAAAATCCTAAATACATATTATCTTTAAAATACAAAAATAACACGGAAGTATCATGTCTTTTAGTAAAGCTGACAAGCACTTAGTCAGAAAATATTTTTTTAATTAAAAAAAAATATTTAAAAATACATTATATGTTGTTTTTAGCAAATTCTTTTTTGCACTATACGCTTTGAATAAACTGTTTAAAAAGCTAAAATTAAAATTTGAAATTAAAGCTCGCACAGCTTCAAATCATTTAATTGATTTTAGGCGCGCTAGCAAAATTATTTGTTTGATTTTCTGCCCGGCTAATTCGCTATTAGTAAAAACTAAATCCGAATAAACCATTACCAAAAGTTAAAATAATCATTTAAAATCTGTTTAATAATTTAAAACATGGAAACTGTAATATTGTAAAAATGTATATTTAAACAAATTATTCGAAATTAAAAAAAATATATTATAATAAAGGATTTTTAATTTTTTCTGTTTATGCCACAAAAAAAATCAGGCTCTTATTACTCGATTTACTTTAATTTCAAAAAAGCTTTTGATAAAGTGGACCATACCATTCTCATTAATAAACTAAGCTCATATGCTATTGCGGATCCTCTTCTATCATGGATTTCTAGTTACTTCCGGAATCGGACACAAATGGTCAGAGTAAACGGCAATGAGCTGTTAGTTTTACTGGAGAAAGCATCAATTTGGCATAAACGTGGCAACATAAACGCACATTCTAAGGTTCTGCCTAGCGATGAATGAACCTCTGTACTCGAAACAATAAAATCCACCAAAACCCGGGAAAATGGTTACTACAGATACTATTTTGTCGTAAAGCGTGGCTGCCAAGTATTTTTATGTTTTATTTACTTGATAGTATATTATGATTAAATTTTACTTAATTTATTCCTAAAATTACATCAAAATAAGCTCTACTTTTATATTTTAAACTGTAAATAATATTTGTTATATTTATTAGTATAAAGTATGTAACATAAAAGTAATGATGTCAAAATGCTATTTTCTTTTTGGACAGCTACTAATAAAGGCGCGACAACGTGACAACAGCGGATTTTTCGTAGAAGCGTACTTCCGCCACCTTCAGCTTCGTTCATGGATTCTAGATAAGTAAAGGATCAACCTCTTTTACAGCTGTTTTGCTCAAAAAGTGACCCTTACTAAGAGGCGCTGATGTAGCTTAGGGAACCAATAAAAACCATTGACCTTGACCCCAATATATAAAGTTTAAAAACGGCCCTCTGAAACACAAAGCCATCTGCAACTGGAGGGCCATTTTTGTAACACAGAGTGGGTGATCCTTTACCTCTCTAGAATCCATGGCTTCGCTCGACAGATGACACATTAAATATGGCGTTTTAGTGTTAATTTTTTTTTGTTTGGGTAATTTTTGTGACACTTGTATAAATTTCAGTTTTGTGTAAGTACTTTTAATAAATTAAAATGGTAAGGCAGTGCCAAGTGTATAAAGTGACGGATATGATTCCTAAATTATCATTTCACAAGTAAGTACAAACTATTCTTGTACCATTCTATCGCCAATAATAAACAAAAACATGTTGGTTGCAGCTCTCGATTGCGTTTATGAATGAAATGCTTACTCTATCTATGATGTTAGCTCATTGGTTAACGGGACTCTATCCAAGGTAATCAGCGTGACTTCTGGCGTGGCTCAAGGAACACACTTGGATCTAATTCTGTTCTTTATTTTTATTAATGACCTCGAAGGCTTGTTTAAGAACAACCAATTTCTTCTCTACGCGGATAACTTAAACATTTTTAATAAGGTTAACAGCATAGATGACTGCTTAAAGTTAAAATCGGAATTATCAAATTACCGGATTCATGTATAACAAACAAAATGGAAATAAATATCGCACAATGTAAGGTTATTTCATTCAAAAAAATACCAAATACATTCTAACCATATTAACGACTTACTTATACCCAAAGTAAATTTGATTAATAACCTTAGAGTCATATTTGGCAATGAATTAAGATTTAATGACAACATAAATTACATCCTTGCTATAGCATTTAAAATGACGAGCTTCATAATGAGACGTTGTTGGTAATTTTTGATCGTCCAAGTTTTGAAATCCCTTTATTTTTTATTAGTACGAAATGACCTGGAGTATCGTTATATTATCTAGTCACCTTGGAACAGACTCATGTTGAGCGAATTGAACGTGTTCAAATAAAATTTGCAAATTTCCTACTTTAAAGACTTGGAATTATTATTATTACTTATCGCACTATCAGCAACTGCATTTATTGGGTATTGATAGGCTAGAAATCCATAGAATTTACCTAACTGTAATATATGAATTTCAAAAAATTAAAAATCACATAAACTGCTCCGATCTTCTTGCGCTCATTAACTTTCGTGTACCTTCTCGTGATACTGGTCTCCATAGTCGCACAGATGTGGGTAGTAATAGTGTTATGAATCGTATTATGCAGTATTCTAACACATATATGTCTCCTTATTTTGATGTAAACTGCACCCTGCCCACGTTTAAGAAAAAACTAAAACCGTACGTGTATCTCAACAATTCAAAACAACTAATAATCAAGAACACTGCAAAGTATAACTTGGCTGCCAATTGTTGCTTTGTCGTCTAATTGCATTCCACTATTGTACTTTTTTATTTATATATATATAGCTATTTCCAATGCATACTTAGGTGGGTCCTGCATGTTTTGTTTAGGAAGATACTAAACGGACATAAATTTATAAGGAAAAAATTTATTTTAAGGTTAAATAATTTTATAACCTGTTTTATTAAGTTTAGATGCCCCATCCAAAATTGATATTTCAGGATTTTCTAAAATTATTAAAAGTAGTTAGTGCTAGTCTAATAGAAAAAGTATAATAATTATCCTGAAAAAACTAAGATATCCAAAACTTTGTTTTTATTTAGTGCTGCAGTCCTTTTCTTCATTTTAAAGCTTTTTTGTTTAACAAACTTTCTTACTATATATTTAATAGGATCTATAGATGGTACCCGTTGTTAAGGTTAATAAGTATTATTCCCTTTGCACTGTCGTCACATTATTATTGTTACCATAAAAAAGACGCATAATAGCGATTTTTTGTTCTTCTGAATAGCCCATTGAAAAAAAAACAAACACAAACTACTTTTAATAGTCAAAATGATAAATTTAAACTTTTTATAATATTAATACGTCAAATTTATTAAAACAATTGTATTGTTTTCATAGTTTTCTTGATACTAATATGATTTTTTTCAATTTATTTATATTTTAAGCTTAAATATCTCAAAAATGGTTTATCCAAATATCATCAATGCATATATATTTGAAATCAGAAAAAAAGATCTTTTATTGTGGCTAATATACAGGGTGTTCCATTTAAAAAAGTTGAAGTTGCCTATATTTTTCCATTTTTTTATTGCGATATTTTTTTACTGATAATTTCAAAAGATAATATGGAAAAAACCTACAATTCTTATCTGTCTTCAAAAATAAAGGCTCCAGAAGCCACGTAAATATAATCAAAGACCCTGTACAATGTATCAAGAAGCATTTTTTAGTGTACCACATTTTTTTTTATTTGCAAAAATAAGCAGGTCAAATTCTGTACGAACGCCACTAGTGGAAATAAAAAAAAATGTGGCACACTAAAATCTGCTCCTTGATGCATAGTACATGTATGCCAAATTTCATTAAAATATCTAAAGTGGTATTACAGATATTAATAATAAATGATTTATTTTTATAAAATTTACCACCCTGTATCTCAAAAGTTGAGACGTTTAGGACATACGTTTTCATGAAGTTTTCTTCCTAAAATGAACCCAAGAATTGTTTCCCTGTAAAAAAAATTACCAACTATGATATTTTATTTCTCGTAAACAGTTGATTTTATCGATGTCAATCAAAAATACCTTTTTTTTTAGTTTAAGGTAAAAGCTATCCAAAAATAATATTGTCGAGCCTTACAGGGTATTAAAAAAATTGCTATTATTGTGTCAGAGCTAGTCCGTCCCTGGCAAACTAAATAAGCCAAATATGATTTATTGGGTTTATTTTGAGAAGACTTATCTAGTAACCATCCCATTAAAAAAATATTAAATTACGCCTAGCATTTTAAAAGTTATTTAAACATAAACGATTTCCAGGGGTATCCCTGGAAATCGTACCTGTATCTCCGTAGGGGTGGGTCATATTAAAAAAGTTTATGGGAACTGGTCATAATATTTTTAGGTTTTCTATTAGCTTCCGAGAGATTGCCCACATATTCTGGGACATCCTGTATACTGTTTGATAAATAAAATAAAGGCATAATTTTTTTCTGTTTATGTCCTAAAAAAGTTGGGCTCTTACTAAAATAAAAGCAATTATTCACTTAATATAATAAAAAGACCCGTATTTCTTTGTAATTCATATTTTGCATTGTTTTTTTCATTATTAAGATTAAAACATTTTAAATATAATAAATATACATAATATAAATTTACCATTTGTTAAATTTGCTCATAAATAAAAAAAAAATAATAATAATTAAATTTATATAATACTGAAATAAATTATTTTATTTTTATTTATTGCTTAATTTTCAAAAGTCCTTTTGCATTAAAACTGTAACAGATTAGTCACTGAAACGTTGATACCTCTTTATTTTTATTTATTTGTTGAAAGTGTATTTTACGTAAATTTTTGAATTCATAGAGTCAACAATTGACTGTGCGTATATTAGTCCATACCTTAAACCTTGGGCCAAAGCGGCACCACCTAGCAAGAAACCCTTATAATATTTGCAAATAAATAAAAACTGGGTTAAAATAAGTAAAGCATGTTTCTCCATTAAAATATATTTAATCCTACACAAGCTAATACAGTCACTGGCGTAGCTAGGATTTTTATTTTATTTTTATTTAAAAAGTGATACGAGGGACCCACACCAAATATACAGGGTGTCCGAACAGTCTTAGTACGGGCTAATATCTCCGAAGTTAGTAAATATAGAGAAAGCAAATTTTGGCCAATGCATAGGTACAAAAAAATCTACTTTTTTATGCATTTACAATTTTTTCACCCTTGCAGGAGTTACACCAGGGGGTTGCACCCAAAAATTTTAAATGGAATTCTATATCGATATGTAGCTCATTTTAAAGGCATTTAAAAAACAAACATTGCTGCACAAAATAGAGGTCTGTAAAGTAACTAGCATCGGAATAAAACCATTTTAATTTATTCAACAAAAAATCACGTTTTGTAAATATATTTTTTACGACATTTTTTATTATCTTTGTCCAGTTCTTTCCGTTTATGCTGTTTTAGTTTGACAGTAACATTGAGAAGGCATTAATAAATTTTGTGATTTTATACGTTTTGATATGGTTCGCGCAAATAAAGACAAAGTTGAAATATGTACTTGCGAAGCGTTTTTTTAAGTGGATTACCAAAAATAAAAAAAAATAATAGGGTAGTATTCGTCGGAACTTTCTTATATTATTTTGTAATCTGGTTGTTAACACTACACAAACATTAAAGCCTCTTTTCTCAAAAAATAAAAAAGCCAATTTTGCAATATTATACCACAAGACAAATATTTAAGCTTGTTAAGTTAATAGGATAAGGAACATTTTATATTTTTTGAACGACATTTATATTACTAGACATGATGGATTTTAATGGCTAGTGCTAGTACAAAGTACATAAATGTAAATATTGTACTATAAATTTTATTTATATAATCACATACAAGCGATTTTTTGGGAAAATAGTCTTGCCCGTCGGCGTCGATTACAGTACAGAAAATGAAGCATTGTGGCTCGGAATTTTTGTTTTTTAATTATAAGGCATAAATTATCAGCTTGTAAACAGGCCAACCTTTAAAAACCTTTAAAAGCATAAAACATTTTAAAGCGCCTATTAAATGCTGCCAGTCTTAAGCCTGGAAAAAGTATGAAGAAAAGCTCTGGGAATTTTTATGTCCGTCAACTATAATTGGGTAAAATTTCTATTTTAGCAATTATTATTTTCGGCAATTTTCGATTCGGTAAATTGTATTCGGGCAATTTTGTTTTATTTAAATGTTTTCATGCAATTTTCCTATACCCGAAACCCGCACTCCGGACTTTTTTAGTTAAACAGTAAACTTTACATAGAACCAAAAAATAGTTTAAAATAAACTGCTCAACAAAAAGATCGTACCATTTAATTTTTAGACCCATTTTCAAACTGCTGTAACTTTTTTAAAAATTAACTTTTTTGAATATCTAAAACGAGGTTTAAAACCGTGTTTCTTCTACTTTAAGCTGTAATGCATTTAGTTTTACTAAGATAAATATTATCATGATGTACAGGGTGATCAATAGAGTGCTGCAAAGAAACAAAAAATTCGAGTGTGCCCCATTTCAGTGGTAATTTTTTTTGGTTGTTATAATATGGGTTGTAACCAAGGTCATATCAATATCTCTAGACGTTTATGCCAGTTTTTGAATTGAGAACCTTTGGCTTGCGATACACTTCTTTTAACGTCAAATTTTGGTAATCAATTCTTTAAAAAGCTATAACTGGAAAATTGATTGACGGATTTTAACAAGTGTTTCTTATTCGGAAAGCTCATTTCATGTAGATTTTTTATGTTCTAAACACTTTTTGATAGGTTATACTTTTATGAATATACGGGGCCCACAAATACCAAAAACGTAGCTGATTTAGAAATCCTAAATATAGGGTAAATTATTGAACGCCAAAGGGACCATATGTGTCGGTTTTGTTTTAAAAATGGCCAAGTGGAACTTTGTATCAATATCTCGAAACGATTTTTACCGTTAATCAGTTTATGATGTTTAAGTGCCTGTAAACTTATTCAGCAAAAATGCGTCGTTATTATGGCATCAGGTCTGAATGGTAGGAATTACAACAACGTCTTAAAGTTTTAAACATTTTTAAACATAAATTAGGATATTTGGTGTTATACACTATCATATACGGAGTGATCAACAAAGTGCTTTAAAAAAATTTAAATGTTTAATGTTGTGCCATTTTGGATAGCAAAATGTTTTACTTATTAAAATTATATTGTTTTTTTTTTTATATTCCTAGACGTTGTTGCAAGTCTTTATTATTAAAATTCTAGATAACTGTAAATTTAGAATAAAAAACTGTTTAATGACAATGACATGATTCCATCGTTGTTATAGAAACGTATCCCTGCTATAGATAAATTCAATGTATCAAGTAAACATTTTTTTGTTTTTGTAGAGGTAATTTGACTCTTTAAAAACGGCAAAACTAAGCTAAAATCAACTAAAAAATATAGTGCGGTAAGTTTTGGACACCGAAATGTACTAAAAAGAGTTTCAAGCCTAACAATTTTAATCTAAAACATGTTACGCAAACAAGGCCGTTTTGTACCTAATGTTGCGGTAATTATGGATACCATAATAAATTTGAAAGCACTTTGTTGATCACTCCATATATCATGGTGTACAACACCAAATACCCTAATTTATGTTTAAAATTGTTTAAAACTTTAAGACGTTGTTGGAATTCCTACCATTCAGACCTAATGTCATAATAACGACGCATTTTTGCTGAATAAGTTTACAGGCACAGGGAGAAATACAAAAGGGTGTGAGCCACAATAGACCGATCGGTTGCGGTGGAAGGGTGTTATACCCACTCATTTTAAACGTAACCACAACTAACCTAGATCTACTACAGAATATCGTGCTTTCTTCTGTACTGGATCGATTTCCGGACAGAAATTTTATCTTTCAGCAAGATAAGTGTCCCGTTTATACGGCCCGGCAAGTCGATGATTGGATGGAAGTGCAGCGTATCAGGGTTTTACCGTGGCCTGCACGTAGTCCGGATTTTAATATTATGAAAAATTTTTGGGGCTTATTGGTAAAAAATAAATAGGGAAAATGAGTTTAGGCCGCCAAATGAGTTACGAGGAAATCCGGACTACGCTCGGGCTTTCGTCCATTCGATGCCCGGAAGGCTAAACTCTGTCCTGTCCAAGATTTAATGACCGTCACTGTACCGTTACTATCATTATTATTACTCCTTTAAAATCGCAGCAGCATAAATCGATTAACGGTAGAAATCGTTTCGAGATATTGACACAAACTTCAACTTGGCTATTTTTAAAACAAAACACACACATATGTTCCCTTTGGCACTCAATAATTTACCTTATATTTGGGATTTCTAAATCAGCTACGTTTTTGGTATTTGTTGGCCCTGTATACACATAAAATTATAACCTATTAAAAAGTGCTTAGTACATAAAAAATCTACATAAAATGAGCTTTCCGAATATGAAACACTTGTTGAAATCCGTCAATCTATTTTTCAGTTATAGCTTTTTAAAGAGTTGATCACCAAAATTTGACGTTTAGAAGTGTATTGCAAGCCAGGGGTCTTCAATTCAAAAACTGGCATAAACGTCGAGAGACATTGATATGACCTTTATAACAACCCATATTATAACGACCAAAAAAAATTACCACTGAAATGGGACACACTCGAATTTTTTGTTCTTTTTACAGCACTCTATTGATCTCCCTGTAAATCATAATAATATTCATCTTACTAAAACTAAATGCAATACAGCTTAAAGTAGAAGTAACGCTGTTTTAAACTTTGTTTTAGATATTCAAAAAAGTTAATTTTTAAAAAGTTACAGCAGTTTGAAAATGGGTCTACAAATTAAATAGTACGATCTTTTGTTGAGCAGTTTATTTATCGAGATGGAATTCTAGATAAGATAAATTTATAAGAAATAATTATAATCCGGCATATCAGTGAATAAATATGTATCTAGCTTTTAACACAGGTTTACAAAAAAAATGTCATGACTATTTTAGCGGACCATGGTATTTCTTGGTATTTCGGCGCCCTGAGTCCGAATCCGGTGTCAGTTTTTTCACATCAGGAAAACGAGATTTTAAGGTCATTTAGAGATCAGAATGGTGATATTTGTGAAAGCGGCCCTGCTACAAATTATCTAGCGACCTATTAACTTGATGGGTACCTGTGTAGCTCTTGAGTACTTTGTGGACATTAGAAAGAAGCTCTAAATTTTGCCCAGGGCTGACCCAGAGGGAGAAAGTGACCCTGGAGATTTAAGCTCAAAAATTTTGATTTCCCTGCCAAGACGTTAAATTTTGACGCCGGATTTGATGTGAGTTGATCGCCCGGCGATGACCGGAATGATTCAAGACCCTGAAGAAAGAGCTCTGAGTAGAGCCTGGACGAGGGGTAAAAAGTCGCTCTGGGGGATTTTATCTGCAAAAATTTGCATTTCTTACTCGAACGTTAAACCTAAGTTTTGCTCTGGCTGGATCGCGGTCGACCCGTAGAAACCTGGTCAGAACTGGGGTCAGATGAACATTGAAATTGACTGCTAAAACATTAGATTTTAACAAGGGGTTTGTTAAACCGAAAAATTTTACTTTAGAACTCATAGATTACAAATTCAGGTCCAGCGTTGTCAAGTACATGAGAATACCACTGTTGCAATTCCAACGCAAAAAACTCGATTTTCAACCTCTCCCTAGGGGTAGTTTTGGTCCCGGAGGGTGAATTTTAGTAGGGGAAAAACTTTTTGACTACAAATTCGGATCTAGCGTTGAAAAGTACATTGGAATACCATGGTGGATCATCTGGCATTCAGAAATCCATCTTCCATCCCTTCTAGGGGTAGTTTTCGGGCTCTGGGGCCAATCCTAGACGGGCGCCAAATTTGGATTTAGCGTCGAAAAATACATGGAAGTATGATGATTTCCTTTTCCTTAGTGGGGCTGTGACCTCTAAATGACCTTAAAAACTCGTTTTCCTGACGTGATGGGGAAAAACTGACCTTGGATTCGGATTCAGGTCGCAGAAATACCCAGGAATACCATGGGCCGGACAAATAGTCGGGACATTTTTTTTAAACTTGTGTAGTTTCTTTAATTTATAATGCGTAAACTGCAAATAAAATAATTAAATTTATTTACTGAAACCTTCATATCTGGTTTGGGAATATTTATATAAAATACAACTGCCGGCCTTTTTATATAACAGACCAAATTAGCAAACTTAGCAGTATAATAACTATTTTGTGAAACCGACATACCCGACGATTCTAATTTAAAAAGTGTAAACTGAAAAATGAAAAGCAAAAAAATTACAAACGTTCATGCCTGCACCGAAACATGCCTCGGTCGTATGCAAAACTTTAATTTGCATAAATTTCAACATATTCGCAAAATAAATTCCGTCCCAGCTTGAAAACCGGAGCCCGCGCGCGATTCCCTCGCTAGGAAAATAAATTTAGCCAATTAAGTGTAATACTCACCGATTTGTAGTGCAAATTTACACTGGCTGTTTCATTGTTGCGTTTAACCTGAAACAAAAGAGATTTCTTTAATAGCTTGTTAATTAAAAGACGAATACTATATATCTATAGAATAAAACCAATAACTCCTGTTTAGTTTAATAATTTACAAGAGATTTTTTTAAAGGGGCAAAATGGGGGTAAAAGTCTTTGTATGGAACTTCGTCATCTCTGGACTCGTAAGTATAAAAATTGTTATGTAGGCTATTGATTACCGTTAAAAATTATATTTTAATATCTTTGAAATGTTGGTAGTTGTTATTTTTAAAGTTAAAAATATGGGAGTTGCTAATAGGTTTTCTGAGTGCCCAGAAATTTAGAAAGTGGTAGTTTTTGTAACTTCTTCCACTGAGCGGTTAAAGCATGAAATGAAAGATTGTATAAAAAATTCGTTATTTCTTGACTGAAAACTATAAAAATATAACCACGCTATTATTTGTCATTTTTTTTTACAAAAATAAATGGTTTAAATGGTTTCTTAAAAATAAAAATAATCAAGACACTTGGAATCACAACTAAGTTTTGCCTGTAGCTCGCAAACTACCAATTTTACGGTTTTAAGATTACTACATTATTAGAACACTTTTTTAAGAAGAATTTAATTTAAGTAAAAATATTTTTCTAACTTTCTTTGTTTTTGAGATATTTACCCAAACTTTGGATTTTCATACGGACGCCATATTGGATTTTTACATTTTTAAAAAGAGCTCTACAAGAGCTTTTCATTGATGTATCACAAGTCTAGGTTTTCAGATTGATTAAGCTCTAAAAACGATAATTTTTGTTTATTTGATAGTAGGCTTAGCCTAGACTGCGTAATAGCCGCCCCGTTTCATAAAAAACAAATGCTACGCATCTTATAATTTAAACAATGTAAATGTCAAAATTAGCGTACATCTTATTTCTCGTTTGGAAACGCCTTCAACAAAAATTTAAGTTTTGATTATTTTAAGTATTTACAATAATGACTCTTAATTATTCCAATGATGAAAAGGTGGATATGCTAGAAATTTATTTTAAATCTAACACAAATACAGAAGCTGCAGCACTTGCATACGAAGAACAATTTCCGGAGCGGCAACAACCTAACCAAAGACATTTTAGATTCTTAGTTACGAACTTGTTAGCCTATGGATCTTTTGTGAAACCGAATCCCAAAACTTATACAAAAAATAATGAAGCAAGAGAGGCGATTATAATGGAAAACGTTAGAGATGATCCCACAACATCGGTTAGAAAAGTGGAAGAACAGACAACAATTCCTAAGTCATCTGTGCATCGGTCTTTAAAAAAACACCGTTTTCATCCATACAAATCACGTATTGTCCAGGGTCTTCAGGGGAATGATTTCAATAGACGAATCACCTTTAGTCAATGGTTTATTACTAAATGTCAACAGATACTCAATTTCCAATCCAAGGTTTTTTGGACAGACAAAACCCGGTTTACAAATTGTGGAATTTTTAATAGGCACAATTATCACTGCTGGGATACAGAAAATCCACATAATTTAGAAGAAAGAGGGCTACAAACAAGGTTTGGCTTTAATGTCTGGTGTGGCATTATAGGTAATTTAAAATGCACCTTTAATTTACGTCTCACAATTAGATAAAACATTTATTTTTCTGTTTTAGACAACCGTTTAATTGGACCATTTCTTTTGAAGAAACTCTGAATGGAGATAGGTATTTGCTACTCCTGCAAGAAGAGATTTTACCGGCCATTAAAAATACAGTTCCTCCAAATGAAATGAATAATTTGTGGTTTTAGCAAGACGGATGTCCAGCGCACAGTACCAGGAAGGTGATGGAGGTCCTTAGAAATACCTTTAATGACAACATAATCTCTAATAATGGGCCAATTGCTTGGCCAGCTAGATCACCGGACATCACATCCCTGATTTTTACCTATGGGGACACGCAAAAAATGAGGTGTACGAGTTTTCTCCGCCCGAAACTAGGCTGGAACTAGAACACAGGGTACGGGATGTGTTTGCTTCCATTAACCGAAACACGTTACGCCGAGTAACACGCAAGGTGTTGGAAAAATGCAAGAAATGTGTGGAAAATGGAGGAAAACATGTACTGTGATTTTATTTTTTTATTTACTGATACATTTTTGTTTTACAGTTGTGTTTAATTATTATCAGTTTAAGGTAATATTAGGAAGTATTAATTTTTGCAAAAAGCATCACTTTTTTCTAGTTTTGTTTTGAATTTCGCTCTCACAAAAGATCCATAGGGTAACAAGTTCATCACTAAGAATCTTAAATGTCTATGGTTAGGTTGATGCAGCTCCGGATGCGTATCATTTGTTTTTTATGAAACGGGGCGGCCATTACGCAGTCTAGTCTAGTTTAGAGCTTAAGCAATCTAAAAACCTAGACTTGTGATACATCAATAAAAAGTTCTTGAAAAGCTCTTTTCAAAAATGTAAAAATATAAATACATACATATATATATATATATATATATATACTACTAAATAACATTTTTTACATCCAGATGTAAAATTTAATATGTTAAATAGTTTATCCGTTTTCAGACCCAAGAAGAAGGCGTTAAAGGAGCTACAAGTTACCGGGGACCGGGGCTTATGGGGTGCCCACAGCCTGAGCAAGAAAAAAGACCACGTTCTGGAATTTGGTTATATTTTTTAATTAATGTGATAATTTTAAAATTTAACATCGCTGCTTTATAAGCAGAAGAGAACCCACTCTGGCGATTCCCTGGAGTTCTTTTTTTCCGGAGCTCATTGTGCATCGTACATTGCTTGAGTTGATTTTTAAGTTCGTATGATATAGAAATCGAAGAGAGGGTCAATTGTGCACAATCTGGTAACACCGCATAGGGGTTGTCTGAAGATGTTCCCCATGTAAGAAGTCTTAACTCCCTAGGGCTCTAAATGAAGGAGATACCCATTGAACCCCATTTCATTTCAGATTTCACCGTACCCAGTAGTCGTCGGAGGGACAGCTACCTATTGAAGGACCCCTGTATACAAAAATCGTTTCCGATGCTCTTAATTCCCGATGTTTCTAGAAAATACCAGATTGTCGAAACGGGTATATAAGCAGCCAGCCGCTTGTCGAAGGATCAGTAATACAGTTTTCAGTAGTGGAATATATAAGCGAAGCGATGCCGTTGCGATCCTGTGTGAACCATCCAAACAGTTTATGTTATATATGTGGTGAGGTGACACTAAATGCTAAACGAAAGACCTTGAGCCCACTTGTAAGAACAGCCTAGGAGTTATATTTCGGGTTCAAAGTTGGCGATCAAGACAAAACTCGAGCTCCCAAAAAATGCTGCCGCACTTTCTCAAGTACCTTAGCAGGTTGGTTACGGGGTACTCATATATCTAGGAAGTTTGGAGTACCAATGATTTGGCAAGAGCTTAAGAATCATGTTGGTGATTGTTACTTTTGCTTAACAAAAATTCTCAGATTTTCTGGTAACAGCAAGCATAAATTAGTAGTTATTCTAATATCCCCTTAGCCATTAGACCTGTACCTTATGACTCTTCTAGCATACCTGTTTCTAAACATTCAGAGAAATATGATGAACCAGATAATTATGACACAGAAGAGCCAAAAGTCGGTCCAAGTTTTGAAGAGGAAATCGTTCTCGAATACAGTAGCAGCAAACAGCCATATTTTGATCTCGGAAAAGCTCAATGATCTAGTTAGTGATTTAGATCTTCCCAAAACAAAGGCACAACTGCTTTTGCAGCAGTGAAACCTTTTACAAAAAGCTCTGAAAATTTTCACGTTTTGCAATAGGCAGTCTATGCTGGCCGTATTTTTCAAAAAAAAAGGACTTAGTTTACTGTCATGATATTTCAGGTTTACTGAATGAACTTGGCATTTCCTATGTACAGTGACGGAAATAAAATTTCGTATACTTAGATTAACATTTTATGTCAATTTTGAATATTTTGGTAAACTTGGCTTTTTACCTTTTTCTCACCTTAATTAATATTCAATAAAATACATGACTCCAAAATAAATATATAGTTTATTTTATTCAAATATTAAAGAAAAAACACTGGCTTAATATTTCAAAGCGGCACCATTTTTTTCCACTAATAAGTTTAAACGTGTGGGCATTGATGCAATCAGCATTTGTGTATAGTGAACATTGTAATTATTCCAGGTTTCTTCAATTTTATTCCACAAATCATCACTGTTTTGTGGATGGAAATCATTGTTCTTGTTAATTTCCTTTACGATATATCCCCAAACGTTTTCGATTGAATTGATATCAGGGCTTCTTAAGGGCCAAGGTAACAATAAATGTTATTTTCCAGTAGCCAGTATCCCCCTTGCTGTATGGACGGGGCAGTTGTCATGCTGGTATATAAAATTTTCTTGTTCAAATATATTGTTTACCGATGGCAACATAACATTTTGGAGTATGTGTATATAAGCTTGACTATTAAATCTTTCTCGAATACGGTGGAAATATGCCTAGCCCTCTGAAAGACATATACCCCATACATTAACAGAAAATCTTCCACTTGTTTTAACATGTTGGGTATATCTTTCTTCGTACCGTGTATTTTGCGGCCTATACACTCTAATCTGCCCGCTATAATAAGATTGAAAAATCTTCTCATCGGTAAATACTACCCTTTCCCAAAAATCCATACCTTGCGGTAAATATTCCAGTGCAAACCCATTCTTTGCTCTTTATTCATATCGGTCAAAAATGGCTTTTAGCAGCTACACTGCTTCTCAATTCCGAATTTTTCCTAATACGATTTCTTGCCGTTCTTACTGTCCCAGGAAAATTAGTTTGGTTGTGTGCTTCAACAGCTGTCTGAAATGGATTGTTTCGCAAAAATCTATCAGATCATTATCTTGATTTTCGTTTGAAATTTTTCTTCTACCACTTCCAGCCCTTCTCTCCCAAAGATCCTGAATATTTTCCCATTTAGTTTTTGAAGCTTTTGAATAAGTTACTCGCCTTCTAGTTATTTATTTTCCAAAATTAAAAGTAAAATAATATAATTTTGAAATGTGTGACAGATCAATTTTCAAAAGGTATATTTCCCGATCCAGGTACGCAAAAGCCAACATCACACTGGGAAATTATTACGAATTTAATTCCGTCACTGTACCTACGGATTGGCGACTATTTATTGACTTTTTTAACACAAGTTTAAAGTCAGTTTTGTTGTTCAATGGAAGACAAATAAAAAGCGCATATTACTCCAAAGAAAAACATCTTACGGATTATCGGTGCCGGTCTCAAAGTTCTTGCACTGCTACTGCAGAGTGGCTTTACAAAATATTGTTGTTTTTTTGTGCGGGTGGGACAACAGAGAACCAACATTATTTAGGTAAAGATTGGCCGTTACCTGAAAACATTGTGTCCGGCCAGAAAAATGTCCTTAATGAACTTTAGTAGAGTTAGCAGAAGGTTTATTTACCTCCTATGCACATAAAAGTAGAACCTATAAAAAAATTGTTAAAGCCTTAGATAGAAAAGGATATGAGTTCCTTTATTTGAGAAGGAAATTCCGGCGTATAAGTAAAGGAAAGCTTAAAGAAGGAATATTTGTTGGACCTCCAATACGAGAACTTTTTAAGGACCAAAATTTTAAAACCACATTTTAAAGAAAGCAAAAAAGGGCAGGGGATGCCTTCAAAAATGTATTTAGCATCTTCCTAGGTAACAAAAAGTCGGACAATTACAAAGATCTAGTTAAAGAACTTATTCAATCTTATAAGGCCCTAGGTTGCAATAGGTCCCTCAAGCTGCATTTTCTTTATTCCCATTTAGAATTCTTCCCCACCAATTTGGGAGCGGTTTCAGACAAGCACGTCGAGAGATTTCACCAGCAAATTGCTCAGATAAAGAAGCGTTACAGTGGAAAATGGACCCCAAATATGCTAGCTGGCTACTGTTGGACCCCTAAACGTGAAACCACTCCTGGCGAATAAAAGCGAAAAAAAGCAATCAAAAAATTGTTTGATTGTTTTTTTTTGGTACAATTAAAAGTATATTTTGTAAAAAAAAGTAGCTTGGCTTTTTTTATTTTTTAAAATTTTCCACCAGATCGCTTATAAATTGGGATTTTCATATTTTACATTCTCCCTTCACTAAAGACTTGTGGGTGATAGGAAAAAACCGAGTGTATATTAGAATTCAGTACAACACAGTGGATGCAAAAACCCGGAAAAATTTTAAAGGGCGACAAAAAGTTTCGAAATGTAAGAGAGTGTAATTAAATGGTTGCTTTACATAAATCCGATTTTTTAAATATCCTTAAAAGAAAAAGTCAAAAGGTGTCAAGTCAGGGAATCGAGCTGGCAAATTCTTGCTTTTCCTTTAGCCAATCCACTAGCTTAAAAATGTTTCATTTAAAAGTGTACGAATCTCTCTGAAATAATATGTGCCCCATTTGCTGAATATTTAAAAAAATACGTAAAGTTCTGACATTTGAAGGTTTTAGTAAAATTAGTGCGCTGAATTTACTGCAATGAAAATAAACTGAGCTTTGTATTTAAAAAAACGAAGTTGCCTACGTTACGTCAAAAAATGTAAACTTGGCAACATTACAGGTATTTTTATCAAATTGAGCGTATCCTAAATCCACTATGTAGCAATTTTTACATTTTTTCTATTTGCCCATTACGAAATACGAGGCAGTATACGTTTTTAAATAAAAATTTAGAGTTGCCATTCCGAAAACTACATAAAATTTAGTTATAAAACTTAAAGGTCTTAGTAACAGCGAAATGCTAAACTCATTGCAACAAAAATAAATAGTACTTAGTTTAAAAAAAATTAAGATGCCTATCTTATCACAAAAAGTATACATTTTGCAACATTGCACATATTCTTATTAAATCGGGCGTATAGTTAAACCTTTATTTAAATTTTTCATTTTTCTTTATTCCGCTTTACAGAATACGAGACCGTTTCGGGACTTCTGAAAAACACTGTATGTCGCAATAAGAAGCCTCTTTAATAAATGTATTTACATTAACCCTGTCTTTCATAGTTTGTTATACGAGTTTGTATATATCTATTTACTTGCTCATATTATTAAACGGATGAAAAGCTACTTTTCTTGGTAATGTACATAAGTAATGTCATCGTTCTGCCAGTTAATTTGAAATCCTCTCTAACGTGAATAATTTCGCATTTCAGAATATTAGACTACACTACACATTAATATATTTCATAAGGTTCTTGGTAAAATTAATAAATACGTAGGCCGCTAGACAAGTTCTGTCGTACGCATGATCAAAGCAAGAAGAGACTTGTTTGAGGGTACTATGATAAACTTCAGTTCATATGATTACTAACAGTTGCCGTTTGATCCGCGTATTGTGTTTTCATAACTTATAAAAAAATAAATAAATCACTGTGATGGCTGAGTACACGCGACGTAATGTTCATGTTATTATGTTATACAATTTTCATCGTGGTCTTATAAAGCAAGAATGCTTTGAAGTAATGGATGGTATGTTGGACGATACTTGTCCATCTTTAAGGACTGCAGGAAGGTGGTTTTTGCAATTCCAAAGGGAGAATTTTAACTTAGAGGACGAGCAAAGATCTGGTAGGCCGATTGGAGTGACGACTGATAAAAATATTCTAACCATAAAAAATCTTATTGTGGAAGACCGACGAATAACATACCGTCAAATAGAGAATTTACTGAAGATAAGTGCACCGACTATTTATCATATTCTGCACAACAAATTAAAAGTTAGAAAAGTTTGTTCACTCTGGGTACCACATTTAATGACCGATTCTCTACGGAAGCAGATAGTAAAGTGGTGCAAACCAATGCTCAAAAAAAAAATGATAACGGTGACTCTAATGAAATTAATTTAATTATCACAGGTGACGAAACCTATATTTATTATTACGATGTCCTAACTAAATCCCAGAGCAAAATGTGAATATTCGAAGGTGAAGAACCACCGACATTAGTAAAACAAGCTTGTTCTGTGGAGAAACTAATGGTAGCAGTTTTTTTTAGAAGACTGTACTGTACACAAATAAATGTCTACCAAAAGTTTTCCAAGCCTTAAAAAATGAGCTACCAAACTGGAGACTCGATACCTGGTTTTTTCAACATGATAATGCTTCAGCTCATCAAGCCGGTCTAACGACCACCTTTCTTGAGGAATCTAAAATAAAATTACTTAGTCATCCTCCCTGTAGTCCAGACTTGGCGCTATGTGATTTTTCTTTATTCCCCTATGTAAAGAAACAATTAAAAGGGCAAAAGTTTTCGTGCAACTCAGAGCTATTGAGAGCGATTGACGAAATTTGTGCTAATGGTCCACAGTTATTTTGAAAAGGGGCTTTTGCTACTTGGTTCAAGCGTATTAAGTCTTACATTGCGGCTGATGGTGATTACTTCGAAAAAAAGTAAATATTCTGTAAGTACGACAAAACTTATCTAGTGACCTACGTATTATTGTTTACCACTTCTTCGTAGGCAGATTTATGTGTTTATAATTCTGATTTATTACAACAGAGCATTTTTTAAAAATATGATTTATGTCTATTAAAAATTAAATGTTCTATTTCTAAAAAGGTGATTTTTGTCCCAAATATCATCTGAATAAAATGTCGGTATCGGTATCGGATAAGGATAACCATAATAATTTGTCTCTTGTTACCTTTAAAAAGTTTACGACGCCTTAAAATCAAAGTGCTAACGTACCCTAGATGTCAAAATAGTCCAAGTGGCGACCGTCATAAAAGAGTGGTGAACCAGAATAAGTACAAAAAGTCTTTATTACCTTTTGGATATTAAACAAGTAAAAAAACAACGATCTGGCGATCCAATTGTTTTTTTTTTGTATAATTTCTTTCCCAATTTTTTGTAAAGTTGATGTATAAGACATAAGTACAATGTTTTACTATTGGAAGGGGTTTTCATCAGTAGAATATAAAAAGTTTAAGCTTGTCACCCCTGTTTTAGACACGACCGTTTGCCAGACCACCCTCAAAATAGGTGATAAATTTTCTTTATAAGGTATAAAAAAAGTTAAACGTTAAAATGTTTGCTTTTATTCCTCTTTTCAATAGAATTAGTATGACGCAATAATATTTGACCAAAAGTCTGCCAGACCACGATTAAGATAGTAGTTTCTTGCTACTTGTTAAGGGCGAGTTTTTTTTTACTCTATTACTTATCTATTTTTTAAGGATTTTTAAAACATTTATTCTGTGTAATAAAAAATATTATTTTATCCATACTTTGAATCAAAAAAAGCAAAAAACATGAGTCCTTTAATAAAAGTAGTTGAAAATACAACCAAATAAATAATAACTATTTAACTTTAAATTAAAATTAAAGTTAATTAAATTCATTTGTTGCTTAATTTATCAAAATATTGTTACTGGTGATACTTGTCTCTTTTATCTTTGTAATTAATCATAACTTTCGTCTTCAGAAACCGAATGGGTTATTGAATGATAAATCTGTAATATTTGCCATAGTTTCTTCTTTATCATGCTGCAAAATTTGTAGCCAATATGCATTATTATCATTCATTATCATTCTTTCATTGCCAACCACATTGTAAATGATTAAGTCGAGTATACTAATGATCTGTAGCATTTTGCTACAGATCATTAGTCACTTTGGGTCAAAGCAACATTATTAATGGTCTAACGCAAAAGTCATCCATGGGGGGAGTCATTGAAAAAAAAAAGTTAAAATGCTGCTCTCATATGAAAAAACATAAAAGTATTCAGTAAACTAAGCGTGAATATTTCGTACCTCAGAGGCCCACCTTGGAAAAAAATAAAAAAAACTTTGATTAGTATACACTAGCGTAGCTGTAGGTAATCGAGCTTACTATTAATATTTACAATCACTTTCGATGCCATATAAAAATAAAAACAATGGAGATCCACAAAAGCAGCGTTATTGGAACCAAAAGATGTCTAATACTTCAAACAAACACTTTTTGTGTTAAGTTAAAGTGACTTTAATCCGTGTAATAAAAACTACACACACACACACACACAAGTAAGGGTAAACTTAAGGTCTTAAATTTATTAGAAAGATAACCTACATTCATATTTTTTATCAAAATTTTTTTACTTGGATTTATTAAGTCCTAATAACTTCGTTTTTAAATGACACCGCAACAATAAATCATACATATTTAAATCTGGAGAACGTGGCGGCCATTTTACTGGTGCATCATTATCTATTCCAATCCATTGGTTGACGTATTGGTCACGTAAATATTGCCAAACATCAATGACAATATTAAGTAAGACCCCATCTTTTCTATTAAGATAAAAAATGGCATGGAAGAATTATTATTATATTTTTCATGTTTTTTATTTATTAAGTTTCAGATAATCGTATTATTATCAATTAGGTAACATTTATTAATACATATCCAAATATTTATTTTAAATAGATATAATTTTAAAATAGCATATGAACTTCTATTCACACAAACATCTATAACTGTCAAAACAGCAATGCCCAATTTTATGCAAAATACGTTACTAACTCTTGTATAAAATTGGCACTTTTTACTCCGTAAAAGCGTGCAATTACAAACTACAAGCAAAATTGGCTTATATTACTTGATCATTTTCTTCTTCCCTGGGAGCCGTCTTGATTAACTACCGGAGGCAGCGCAGCCTCATGGGCTTTTTGTGCCTAATCTCCTCCCTTTCATATCAATCCTCCCGTTAGTTTTGTTCCTTCTACAAGTCTGTATAACCCCGAGACTGGTTGGTTGATATATTCCTGTGGGCTCATTTCCGGTTGCTGAAATAATTCCTGTCTTTTGTGATTCAATGCTTTATATTCGCACAGGATATGGTAGGCTGTTTCTTCCCCCTCGTCGCACATTCTGCAACTTGGATCCCCATTGTATGAGCTTATCTTGTGTAGGTGTCCTCTCAGGTTAACATGCCCTGTTAGCAACCCTACCGTTATGCGAAGTCTTTTCCTACTTTTTCTTAGTAGTTCTTCCTTCGCTCTTTTGGATAGGCCTCTTATGAAGCCTTTTCCATGTCTAATTCTTCGTGTTTGCTTCGGCCCCATTTCCTGGTTTGCCCTCGTGCTGTGGTTTTGGTCACTCCAAGGGCAGGTTCTGGCCTAAAGTATGGTGTGGATGATCCCTGTCTCGCTAGCTCATCCGCTTTTTCGCTGCCTTCTATCCCTGAATGTCTTGGTACTCACAAAAGAGTTATTCTGTTGTGTTCTCCCAGGACATCCAGTTCTTTTTAGCATTTCCATGTCAGCTTGGACGTTACCTTGGGGTTTACTAGTGCCCCCAGTGACGCTTGGCTGTCTGTTATTATGCAGATCCGCTTCGTTTTATAAGCACTTCTGTTTTTTTTTTTTGCACAGTTCAGTAAAGCATATATTTCCGTTTTAAATACAGAACTGTGTGTTCCTAGAGGAATGGAGAATTGTGAATTCCTCATTGCACTGTACAGGCTTGCATCAGTTCCCTGCTCGGTTTTCCAACCATCCGTATACCAGATGATGTCTCCAACCGTTCCTGGGGAGATCGGGTTGCTGTCACTCACTTCGATCTAAAATTTTTACCTCGAAGTTTTTGTTGAATGAGTATTGGGAAATCATCTGGTCTGTTCTTTTGTCCAGGATGTTGCCGCCAACCTGACTTTTTATGTTGTTGTGTCCCAAACTAGCGCAGACACCAGTTGGTTTCTGTTGCAGTCTATATCACTATAAGGTTAAGTGGCGGAAGGTAAAAAAAACACTCCATGGCTGCTGTTGGGGTTGTTTTAATTGCCCCTGTTATAGCTAAGCAAGCAAGTATCTGTACCTTGCCCAGTTATGTCGCATTTTTGTCCACCATACCAGTAATCCATATGTTATCATAGGCCTTACCACCATGGTGTATAACCAATAAACCATGTTTGGTTTAAGGCCCCATGTTTTCCCATGAGCGCGTCTGATTACTTCATCAGATTCTTTCAATAATTTTGAAATTGAATAAATTGAAAGAGATAAATTGAGGCAGGTTAAATGGCCATCAAATTCTCCATATCTAAATGTCTCTCCAGTAGCGTAGTGGTCAGATTCTCTGCTCACCGTGCCGGCGATCCGGGTTCAATTCCCCGCCGGGGAGACATATTAGGTAGTAGTTATTTAAAATAACGTCCGTGGTGGCACTACCGCGTTGTCTAAAAGGTGCTGTAAAATGCAATATTTGCATGTTTCAGTGCTTGGGCAGCGTTGACGAAATTGGGGAAAAAGATGGGTTAAACGTCGGAAAACCCGGCACTCACGGTACTCTGGATCTTAGGAGCATCTATGTATATGTATATGTCCAGCATATATTATATATGTATATGAAAAATCCTTCGTGAGCTGTCACAAAGATAAAAAAAAATGTGTGATCGCCAAATTTACAGGCCCTCCAATCGTCAGAATCAAAAATATTTTAAATATATTTGGTTACTACACAGCAATATAGGAGTTGTTATATGGTTAATGATACCCGATCACTATACTAGAAAAAAAAACGTTATGCTATAATGTCTATAAACCAAAAACCACTAACATAAATTTGGAAATTTTTAAGAAAAAAGTTAGGATTTCTTTTCTTTTTTGCACCTTCCATGTGCTTAAGAAAGCAACTTCATTATATAACCAAGTTAAATAAACCCATTTTTTATGTTAATAAAAATTTATTTTCTTAATGTTCCCTGGAGATCAAGACGTCATATATAAGTAGATAAGCTTGAAAAGAGGTTTTAAATCGAGGTAAACTAAATATGATTAAACATGTAAGTAGGGTATTTCAAGTATTTCATTAAAACTCATTTACTAATACGCTTTTTGACACTGCGTTCTAACAGTTACAAAATTATAAACAAAAAATTCTCTTTAGCTACAATAATGTTTGTTTATTGCTTTAAATATATTGTTAAACCAAAATTTCAAACAAG
This sequence comes from Listronotus oregonensis, assembly GCA_019359885.1. Classification (NCBI taxonomy): domain Eukaryota; kingdom Metazoa; phylum Arthropoda; class Insecta; order Coleoptera; family Curculionidae; genus Listronotus; species Listronotus oregonensis. The sequence goes on along the minus strand of JAHBCN010001806.1, from coordinate 62,421 downwards.
CTTAACTTAAAGTGTATTCCAGCTGGGTTTTAAAATTTAAAAAGGAATTGAATTAGAATATTTTTCGTAATATGACACTGGGGACTCACAATCAATAATTTGATGGGAGACCGTAAATTCCCCTAAATGCTATGTTGGCGTTCGTTGAAATATAAATTTGTATTATTTATCATTCACAGTTAATTAAACGAATCCCAGCGGACGAGCCTATTGGATAATCTAACATTTTAAATGATAAATCATTTTTTCATACACCAATAATATATACCGGGTGTTGCGGTATAACTATTCTTACTTGTGAACTTCCTAAAATTTAGAAGATATAAGTTTCATATTTTTTTAATGTATGTGCAGAAAGAAAATTTGGAGTATTATTTACAATAGTAGTAGATTTGGTAAGAATATATTACACTTAAATAAAACTATTAAATTAAAAATAGTGGTATTTTATTTATGAAATATACAAACCAAAAAATATTTCACTTACAATAGGATTATTTAAAAATGTAATACAAAAAAGGTTAATTGGCCATGGATGTTAATTGGTAAGTTATTTATACAGACAAACGTCAGTAAACCGTCATTACTCAACTGTGTAGGTGACCGCAAAGTTTTATTTTTCCTCCGCCGGAGCTTTACTTTTTTTCCCACCGGCGGGAAAAAAGTGTCATCATAGCACCATAAATACAAACAAAACAAGCATCAGCAACTCAATATTTATTAAAATAAAAACAGAACTAAAATTTTTATTTATTACTCAATTGAATAATAAATTTACTTACCCAATAACTGCTTATCAATACGAAATTAAAACGCAATCGGAGACGCAATTTTAAAACTAATTATTGTTGACAGTGTCCACTGACAGCTTTATGTTAAAGTACTATAGCAACTATTCACCGCCACCGGTCTAAGCCGCCTTGCGAACCCACTTACCTTTAATAATTATTACTATTTAAAAGATATGTTTTTGCATTAATTTGTCAACACTAGTGCCTTAAAGTAACATTTTAAAGCACTAGTGTTAAAAGTAAAATATCAAATTTTAAAAGGTAACGTCAACGTTTATTTATTTACTTACATTTATATTAATTATACAATTCAAACAACTTGAAAAACAAAATCCTTCCACAGTTCTAGCATTCTTCTTTGTTATGGCCGATTGAACAGAAAGAACCGCATTCTCAGTCGACGCGACGTTGAGGCACGAACTGGTGCTTTTTTCACTTTAAGTAGTTTTCTGGAAATAGAGTTCTTATTTTTCAAAAAATTTTCGATGTATTACTCATTAACGGTAGAGGATTTCCAACCCCCCATGCCTCTTAATTGTCGTCAAATTTGCTTCAGTTTCGGCAAGTAAACTCGCTGAATAACGGCGAAAACAAATATACAATGGTATATTTACCCTGCGCGTATTTTAGGAAAAGTCACCAATGTCCCACCTTTGCTGGACAAAGAGCCATATAACTTTCGATAATAATCCAATTTTTTTTAACAATAGTGAAATTTCGTGGTATCTTGGTTAGTTGTGGTTAGTTGTGGTTAGTTACATACGAGATACTAATCGTATGTAAATCATGAAGTGCCCATATTTTCCAAGTCGTCAAGAGTCAACTGACAAAGCTCCTCCCTGTGACAGGCACCAAAAATTACCAAAATGGTAACTACTTTCATTAGAAGGTATTTATCAACATCAGGTCCACAGTTCAGAAACTGGTCAATTTGCGTTTTGCTCAGAATCTTTGATTTTTTGAGCTGGTATCCCTCTCCTTGACGCTTTAAATAGGCGATAAGCTTAAAAAATTTACTGATATCCACATTATTGTTTATGCGTAGCATAGCTTTGATCATTGAATAAGTCGACCATAACGATGATGCTTTCCAAATCTTCGCTTTTTTTCTAAAATACGCAAACGCAAGGAATATATTTTTGGTATATTTTCCAGCAACCACTTTCTCTTACACCAATTCATTAACTTATTGTAGGCAATATTATATTGTATACGAGATTTCCAGGGCAGCAAATCCAGCGATGCTCTACTGGCCGCTTCATCTATCTCTTTAAATGGATCGATGCAACCAATACTTTCTCGTACATTTTCTTCCATTTCAAGTTGATCTTAAGTAAAAACTAAATTGAGCTAAAACTGACACGATGTATCAAATTTGAAGTAAGCATGCCGTAACCAACCAGCATCAACAACGGCAGTTAGAATTCATTAATAAATGCCAACTTCAATCATTTTTATATACAATGCTATAAAAAACTGTATCTTCCAATTTTTAAATAATTTAGTTTTTAACTGCATTATTACGTTTGTAGAAAAAATATTGTAAGATATTTGTCTTAAAACTGCGTTTTAAGGGACTTATGTGAGTTGCAGAACTTCGCTCATTCTGCAAACTTTCACATTCGTGCCTTAAAGTTGTACTTTTAACACTTATATCATAAATAACGGTTACAGTTATAACGTAAGTTATGTTAACTCAACCAAGAAGACCATTGTATTTTTACATTATACTTATATCTTTAAATGTTAAAATTGCTGGTACAAAGTACGCAAAAAAATGCAATGACAATGTTTTACCCATTTTAGTTTATTAAAACTATTAAAATCAGTAGGTCATCACGAAGTGTAACTCCATTTGCAGTCCATCTAAAGAAACCCCAAAATTCTCACTTTATGTGCTCCTTCTTCTCTGGAGATTCCAATTAGTTCGAAAATTTAAATCATCAGTAATAAAGTACGCTTTATTTTAAACAAACAAATTTTGAAATTTAAGTATTACATTAGGTATACTTAGTTGTTCTCTTTTTAAATATTGAATTAAATGTGATAAAAGAAAAACAGTCATCCACGTAACTCTTCCCAAAACGACAGCCATAGTGAAACCGATGGAATGAAAGTATCACGACAATAACGATGAAGCCAAGTCCTTACTTTAATACATATTAGGTACATATTTTAACATTAAAGTTACTTTAGTACACGGAATACATCCACCAACAGTGCTTAAAGTAAGGCTTTTTACCCAGGGCGCGGTAAAATAGCACAGTATCACTATTAGTACTGGATAAGTGACCGTCAATAAACTCCTCTTGATAACATTACCTAGGGATTGATGAGTAACTGTTACTTGAAAAAAAGCGCTCTAAAATGCAAAAATTGTTAAAACAAAAAGTTTGATAATATTCCCTAATGCATGAATATTTCCAAAAATACTTTGTTGTTGATAACCAAACAAAAACAAAGTCGCTCATATGGATGTAAAATTTTCTTAGTGATACCATTTATTCATAGCTATTTTTTATTTATTTATGTGATTATTTTTACTTTGTTCAATATGGTGAAATGGTAAAAAAATCGCTTTTCTCTTATTATTTAGTACGTAATACAGGGTTTACAGATATTACAAATTTACATAAAAAATTTTAAAGGTTTGCTCTTAACCAACTTATCTAAAACTAATAGGAAATCTTATAACAAGAACTAACCTTAAATACAGATATTGTTTTCCCATAGTTATTAGTTTGCTTAGGAGCTCAGCATGCCAGGCCTTAAATATGTCAAGCGCAATTATGTGAGATTAGAAAAAACCTAAAGAGACATGTTCCAGTTATGAAAAACAAATAAAAGAAAATATAAAGTGATTTTTTTCTGACAAAATTCGTACTCTTTGTGGATATGCTTAGGGTTTTCCAAATATTTTATAATTTATGAATTGATAAACTCCATTACCTCACAACTTACTAAAAGAAGAGAAATGGGTCTTTAAATAGGAGGGGAGAGGGGAACCAAAAAAGACGAGTTAGAATAGGTGCAATTTTGGGCGCATATTTTTTCTGTGATTAATACCATATAATTGATTTATATACACCGTGTTCAAAATTAAGTCGGCACTATTACTAACTTTTTTATTATAAAAGATACAAGTTGGGTTAAATTGGAAAAGTTGTGTACATTTTTACGCTGATTACAATGACGATAATAAAAAAAACAAATGAACATCAGATTTACGAGTTATTCACAAAAATATACTTTTTTTAAATACAACACCCTGTATTTGTTACATCCACTCGATAGAGAATGTAATTTTTTATACAATTATTTATTAACATTTTTTTAAACGAAAAATAGCAGAGTTATTTTAATTTAAATGGATTTTTTCATAACTGGACGTAGGCAGCCATGGAATTCTTAAAATCGCATTTTTTGTACAAATTATCGTAGTACGCTATGACAAAAAAAAGTTCTTTTTGCAACTATACTTTAAAAATAAACTGATTTTTTTAAAAAACTGAGGGGCCATAACGGGATATATATTTGGTCTATAATCTTTAAAGGTAATATAATAAACTTCGTTATTTCAGTTTAAATTAAGTAAAAACCCTAATAAATTAATATATCATTTGGTGAAATAAATTTGCCCCTTTCATAACGATTGCGGGAAGAAAATAAAATTAAACCCAAAAATTTTGGAAATTTGCCTTTCATAGAGTAATTTGTAAACGTCAAAGAAAGAAAACGGTTGTTTAAAACTAATCACCGCAGTAAAAACAAAATTTTTAACCTGTGGGAAATGGTATTAATTGAAAATGATATCATCGTATTTTCATAGACAATTTTAAAAAACCAATTTTCTACTTGGTGTTGTTTACGCCCTCTAGCGGACGTTTGACAAACTCGGAAAATAATTTCCAGCAATTTCTCTTGGCGACTTTTATTATGATTTTTTTTTAAACATACGCCAATATCTTATGAGATATGGCCGCTCGCTACCCTTAACTGATCACCCTGTACATTATGCTAATAATACTGCACTTTTTAATAATATAAAAGTTAAATTAATTGTTCAAAACACCTCTTTTCTGCTCATTGCACTTTTGGGTACACTGTAAAACTCTTTTTGTAGCCTTTAAAACTGTATTGGCAGTGATGTTATGAATCACGTTCCTAATAGCCTCTTGAAGTTGGTTTACATCCTTTTATTGTATTTTGTAAACCCGGTTTTTAAGGAAACCCCAAAAATAGAAATTAAGAGGGGTTATGCCTGGAGAACGTGGCGGCCAGAGTATTGGCCCTCGTGTAGACAACCAACGATGTTGAAATAGTTTGTTAAACAAATCAGCAACATTTGCTATATTAAAATCATCCAAAAAATCCTTCAACACATTTCTTAAAAAATTCAGATATCTTTCGTCTGTTAATAAAGATCCTTCATAAAATACGGGTACAACAATTTTCGATCCAATGAGGCCACACTATACGTTTAAGCGCCTTTGCGTATTGGAAGGATGGAGACGCAGGTTATTTTCACTACTCCAATAATGTTTGTGTGGGTCTGTATTTGAAGGGTACATACTTAAGTTTCCTTAAAATCTTATAAATGGTTCCTAAGCATAGATCAAGATCTCGCTTACAGTCTCTAGTGCAATTTTTACGATTAACTTTAAAATATGCCAAAACATGAATTTCTGTTGTTGATTAATATTATAAAGGTTTTTTTTTGTTTGTACGCTGGACAAAAACACTTTTGTTTCTTCGAAACTTTTAATAAAGTACTAAAAATATCTTCTGTTTGGCATATTTCGTTTTGGAAATAGTTTCATATATCGTTCTTAAGCCTTATGTTTTTTTTTCAAATTATGTAGCATTCTATCAAATTACACATCTCTAAATGAGTAAACATTTTAAGCAACAACAGCAGCAGCATTAATAAACTGTTGTCTTATGAATTACTAGTTGTCACTAAAGCATTATGGCGCATATTATCTTTTGTTCCTTTTATTTCTGTCATAGCATACTACGATAATTTGTACCAAGAATGCGATTTTAAGAATTCCTTGGTGCCCGCGTTTAGTTATGGAATAATACATTTAAATAGGAATAACTTTGTTATTTCTCATTTTAGTAAAAAAATGTTAATAACTAATTGTATAGAAAATTACATTCTCTTTCAAATAGACGTAACAAATACAGGGTGCTGCATTTAAAAAAAGTATATTTTTGTGAATAACTTGTAAATTGATGTTTATTTGTTTTTTATTATCGTCATTGTAATTAGCGTAAAAATGTACACAGCTTTATTAATTTAACCTAACTTGTAACCTTTATAATAAAAAAATTAGCAATAATGCCGATTTCATTTTAAACACGGTGTATATTTTAATTATTTTTTTCTTATGCAAAATTTTTAAAAGTAAGTGTTTTGAATTGTAATTTTAAACTAAATAATAAATTTTAAAAAAATTGTCATTAAAAACTGTTTTTAAAACGTAACCATTAGTTTTCCGCAAAGGCAAAACAAAACCACACAAGTTGTTTGTGTACGTTTCCCGTGCTACATTATACATACATTAAGACATTATGGATAAGCGTACTGCATATTTTTGCATCTCAATGAACTGCAAAAGCACTCCGGTGCACTATTTGACCCGCGCTAAATTGTATTTTGTATATTTTAAAATTCAAAATACTAATTAAATAGAAAACTTGTTTATTTTGTGGTATGTACAGAAACAATAGCAATCTACCATTTTAAATAGAAAAATAAACAATTAAATTTTATTAATTATAATCTAACCCAAGGTGCTTGTTCAACTGGTTATAAAAAAGGGTTTTTTTGACTAAAGTAAATAAAGCACTTAAATTTATTACAACATATAAACAATAACATAAAAAAAAATCTTTAAAATTATAACGCACTTTAAAGGACCCCGCATTTTTTCCGCATTTTTCCTAAGAAAAATGGGTTTTGGCCAATTAGTTTCAAACTTTAGAAAGTATTAGTTTTCAACACGTTGATCAAAAGTCTTTATAAGCACAACACCCAAAAACCCCTCTTACCCCCTAAAATCAGCCTTAAAAGTCACTGGGGTCACTGTAAAACTTCTTTTATTCTAAAGATGTGGAAAAAAAGTTTCAAATAAAAGTTGTATATTGTGATCTTAGCTACAACTTTTGTTTGAAAATTTTTACAATATCTTAACTTTTAACAAAAGTACCTATGATTTTCCAAAAAAGTAATTTTTGGAAAATCGTTAAAATCGTTTAATAAAATTTGTTACAGAAAAATATAAACTCGAGATTATTTATAAAAAAAAAGGTTAAATTTTCAGGTAACAACAGTTTCATAAAGTTTTTTTTTCAACTAAAATTCACTTTGAAATCTCAATTTTTATTTTGGCATAGTATGCCCTAATGTTTGCTTATAATTATTGTATTAATTATTAACACTGACATTTATTTGCAGATTTATTCTTTAGTAGCTAGTTCTTGAAATTATTTAAATAAAACTAATTTTTTTTATATAGGAAAAAATATTGAACTTTTTATTTCGGCTTTTTTTTGCCTTTCGATTAAACGTGAAATTTTAAAACTTAAAATCCGTATAGTTCCAATATTAATTTTTATATCTCTATAAAAATTATAATTCAAGTAATTTAAAGTGTATACTTTTAAATTGATATATTAATGTATGTATGCAGTAAAATGCATTAATAAAATACGATACATCATGTTTTCTAAGGCAGTTGTCAAACCGAATCCCGTTAACTTGGCTAATATTCCTCCAATATAAGATGCTGCAAAGAAACATTTTTTTGAACTATATTATTAAATTTACCTTTGATTATCAAAAAAATGTGTCCTGATAGCTGGGGTTAGAAAAAATGATGACGCAAGTAGTGGCTCCATCAGAAATTTTGGATATGATTTTTTGTAACTGCAAAGCGGAATTTAAAAGTAAAACTAATTTCAGTTGCAGAAATGCTGGAATATCATTTTTTAATGCAGGTAAATATTGTCAAACTGGAAGATCTAAAAGACGATGATGTAGAAAATTAGGCGGAAAACGAGATATTTCAATTCGAAGACGAAAATAACGCATGATAAAAAATCATTATGACTTAATTAATATTTTTTTACATTTTTTTTTTCTCATTTAGATTGTCTCTATTTTATTAATTAATGTACAATTATGTAGAAGTATGTTAATTATCCAATTTAAAAAAATACCTTGAGTTATATTTATTTATTCAGTATTTCCGAAATGAAATTATTTAATTTTTATACTTAAATTGCGGTAGGTGAAAAATAAATTAATCAGATATTTTTAAATTAAATAGAATATTATTTTTTTCTTTAAAAATAAACCAAAACTTTTAATTTTTCTTATAAGTTTAATTTGTTTAAACAAATTATTTAAACATTAACTATATAATTACTGAAAGCTTTAATGCATTTTCCTAAATGATTAATTAGCAAAAAAAGCCTTAGCTGTCGATATGTAGTTGAATGTATTAATATTTTAAAGGTTTAACTTACGCGATATTTTTATCCCTACAATTAAGTATATATCTATAATAAAACTACTTTTCAAAAAAATGTTTAAACAAACATTGCAGCTCGAAACATATGTTACAACTTTTGTATAACAACATTGGCTCTATTTTTTTAATAGGCAACACACGTCACTACTATAAAAATAGTTCAATTTATAAATAGGCTATAACTATATAACTTAATAAAATATTTTAAAAAAATATTCAAAATATAGTATACAGTATGTCCGCGGATGCGGTTAACAAGAGGACAAAGAACCAAAAATTGAAAGATACAAAAAAAAAGTAATTCTTGATAAAAAATTCTGCCTGTCGAAAAAATATGAACTACACTTGAAAAAATAGATTTTTATATTACAGGGTGTCTCAAAAATGCAAAAACAAAAAATCGAACAAGAGCAAACAGTCATTCTTTGGCCTTTTAACGTGACATAATAAATAAAAAAGTTGCTCCAAATTTACTTCTTAACCTGATTCCAAACTTACTGAAGGAAATTTGAATTAAGGAAAAATTTTAAAAATCAACATTTTTGCAAGTACGCATTTTACTACTTTTACTTGAATAATACGTTTACCTTACTAAACATTAATAAAAATAAATATACAATGGAAAAAATGTAAAATGTATAAAACCATGTAAATGTAAAAAAAATGTAAATGTAAAATGCGTACTTGCAAAAATAATATTTATTTATTTTTTCCAAATTCAAATTTTCTTTAGTAAGTTCGGAACCAAGATTAGAAATTAATTTTGAACAAGGTTTTTATTCTTTATTTTACGTTAAAAGGCCAAAAAACGACTGTTTGTCTTGTTTGATTTTATGTTTTTGCATTTTTGAGTATAATAATAATCTATTTTCTCATTGTAGTTCATATTTTTTTGACAAGCACAATTTTTTATCAAGAATGACTATTTTCGTATCTTTCAATTTTTGGTTCATTTGTCCTCTTGTTAACCGCATCCGCGGACTTACTGTATATTATCATCTATAAATTATATTTATTTTTTTAATCTTATTTTTTTTAGAGTAACGTTAAAATAATGTTGGTAAAAAAGGGACCTTTACAGACCTGTACAATTGACTCTATGTAAAAATTTGCTTTAGCCCCATAATAAATAAAGACATTAAAAAAATTCAAATGAGAATTGTAGCCTAAGATCTTAGGTACAACTTTTTTTTGTACTTTGATTTTTTAAAAAGTTATATGAACATGATAAAAATTCAGGTAAGTACAAGTGTGCACAGGTAACCACAGGTAAATATCCGTGGAGAAAGGACACGCCACACATAACATGGCATTCTCGCACTCAAGCTATTTTTTTAGGATAAGTCGTTTTAAAATTGTTTGCCGCGCAAAAAATAGCTGGTGTAAAATTACCAATTATTAATTTAATATTGTTTATTAAATAATTAATTAATTTGTATGATTATTAGCTTAAATTTTCAAAAATGCAAAATTAGCTAGTTTTTTGAACTTGGAACACAAGAAGGTGGCAGAAAAGTAAAAATTCTGAAGATATATACAAATATATTATAAAATTAATATATTACTGGGCACAAACATGTTTATTTTTTCAATACTGGAGCACCCTATGTGTTCAATAGCAAATCACATTTTTTAACTCTAAATACGTATGTAAATTATTTTTTTGTTGGATTTAGATGATAAGTCAGACTTTTTAGGCGTTTTTTTGTATTACGGAACAGGAAAGCTTTAACTTTTCAGTGATTTTTTGGGCCACCAAGTAGACCTGCACAGAAATGTCCTTTTTAAAAGATGTTCCTATTGACCTTAAGAACAACATACTCAAATTTTAAAAAAATCGTTGAAGAGCTAAAATCCCATGTTATGTGTGCAATATTATTTAGTTACTTTATTAGTTACTTAAATATCGCAAAAACCAGAAATTATTGACGTATAGTATTTTTTACATTTCCGATGTATGATTGAATTAAGAGTAAAAATTTGGCAAAATATACAAAGCGTACTGGGCCACCCTGTATGTGTTTAATAAAATTATTTTACCTTTAAACAAATATATTAAATATTATTCCTCTGGATTTAGACAAAATTTCACTCTTTTTATGCATTTATATTGGAATTAATAAACAGTTAAGCTCCAACTTCTCAGTGATTTTTTTGGGCCACCCTATAGGCCTGCATAAAAATTTCCCATTTAAAAGATGGTCTCATTGGTCTAAGAAGCAACATACTCAAATTTTAAAAAAATCGTTCGAGAGCCAGAATCTCATGTGATGTGTGCCATATCCTTTGTTTGCATTGATAGTTTACTGTTAAAATATCCAAATCCAAAATTTCCATTCCCGACGGGTAAGTTTTTAATTTTGAGAAAATTTGGTGTATATTGACTGGGCTAATATGGATTAGCTCGCATACAAAATATAATAGTTCAAATATGGCAATTTTTTGCACTTTATAGGTCTATTTTCTAGTCAATAAACCGCAGTCATCCTGTTAAACCTATCAATAAGTGATTTACGCATAGTAGTTCATATTCACTATTCAAAAAGGCATAGCGAATACGATTGGTCCCTTTTTTCCTTGATGGTTTGGCGGTTTATAAGTCTCTTCTTGGGAATCGATTAGTTTTACCCCAATACAAGCAAAAACATTTAAATACTCAGAAGTTGATTTATTTAAAAGCATGACTTAACAAACCCGAGCACGATTATTGTGCGTATTGACAAACTAAATAATAAATTATACCCAATGTTCTAAAAGGTTTTTTCCCCTTAAGGCTTCCTGATTTCTCTATTTGTTCAAATAGGTTTCTAACTCTTAGTATCCAATTATTCAAGGGTTTTCCACAATGAATTCATCTTGTATCTCAACCTGTCGGACCCTTATCCGCTGTTAACTTATTTCTACCCCTTATTGAGAATATTTTGCACTTTAAAAGTAAAGTAAACATTACCAAGAAACAAGTTTTTAAAAAAATATTTTAACATGGAATATTTTTTGTACATTAAGTTGTCTATAAATACTTAATCGTTTATTAAAAAAAATCATGCACTAATGAGGACCATTAATGAATGACTTCGTTTATGTTAAATAAACGATGGCTGAAAACAATATTTATTTGATAGAAGGACTATTTTTACTTACAATTACAACAACTTTTATAAATATATTGTTATACAGGGTGTCTTACGACGAACTGCGGAGATTTATATATAAAAAACAATTCATAGAAGAGTTTTTTAAAATTTGACAGTTGATAATTAGTTTTTCCTTTGATTGTCTGTTTTAAAGCCTGTATTTTTTTTTTTTTTTTTAATTTTGAGATGTATCATTATTGTTCCGTATTTTCGCAAGTAAACTTTAGTTAAGAATACATAAAGATAACTTTAAAACTGTTGAAATTGTGTTAATTTATTTCCAAGTAAAATGACATAAGCTAAAAAAATGTATATAAAAATTTGTTTTTTTTTTAGCTTAGCAAATATTCTCATTTTAGTGTAAAAGAAATACTTGATGAGTATTTATTTATTACTTACGTAATAATACCTAAAATAATTCAGATTTGTTTTGTTGGCTAATTTCTCAAAACAATGTTTTTTTAATTATGTCCCTTTTCAGCCGATGTGTCGATATATAAAGCTACTACGTTACTTTATACTAAATTCTTTTTTGTACCATTTTTTTTATATTTGATTGGCCATGTATAAATTTCAAACTTTGCTTTCTCTTAAACTGTGCTGTGCTTGGCAAGGAATGTTGGTTTATTGACTGTAAATTTAATGTTCATTTTTTTGTAAATTTCTAATGCTTTAGGGTTTAATTAATATTGATTATTATGCTCTTTTAATGAGTGTAGGGATGTTTTGTGTATATCGATTGTGGATATGAGTGATATTGATTTATTAATTCTAGTAACTTAAAGTTTTTTTTGGTTATTCGTGTTATTCTTGTTGACAAATGTAAATTCTTTTTTGTAAGTTTCATTAATATAATTAAGAGGCAGGCATACATTAATAAAATTCCTTTTCAATTTTATATAATCATAAATCAAGATCGGTATTAATTAAGAGAGTTTTTTTGGTAGTTTTTGGTTTTATTAAACATCAGTGATGTATGATTTGATTTTATACCTAATGAATGCGCAGAAACAGCTATGAAGTAACCAATAATATTTTATTTTTAATGTCTTAAATTAATTTTGTGGAAACAATTTTATTTATTTGGTATGTTCTGTCAACGACGATAACACGAATGACCTGTTGTTTGAATAGTTGTATTTAATTGATTGATTTAGTTGATTCTGTATTTTGAGGACTTGTATTATTGAATAGTTCCCCTTAGGCCCTCAGCCAATTCTTTCGTTAATTTTTTTTTTAATCTGTAAATTTATTTAAGGCCCTCGACCGGTTCCTTTGTTTGTTTCCTTTGAGATTTAATAATGTACTTAAGGCCTTCAGCTAATCCTTCTGTTAGTTTTTTTTAATTTGGAAATTTATTTAAGGCCTTCAGCCACTTGCTTTGTTTTGTATTCAACTTAAATTTTTTTTTATGGTTCAAATTTTAATGCCTACCGATGTTTGTAGGGCCTCCAAACAAGTATAACTCCAAATTACTGTTCAACTTTAACTACAAATTACCTAAACCTACCCGGAGTTGAGTCCAGACTCTGCAGACCACCCTTACCTGCCGTCAGGAAACAGGCGAACTTTACAATTCGTCACACAATTACTAATCCTTTTTTTATGTAACTCGAAAACTTTAATTGATTTCTATTTTTTTAATAATTTTTCTAAATTAATGTAATTTAAAAACCTAAACCCTTTTTTTTTTTATTTATTAAATTTAAATCCTCAAGGAATTATTTTTAAATAAATGTAATTTGTTTTTAATCTTTTTGAGTTTTATTTAGTTCACCTGATACCAGAATTTCACTTGTATTATTATATTATTATTTTTTTCTTCTCTTTTAATGAGTATTAAACAAGTCAGTTTTTTTTTTAATGCTTATATGCTAACTTTTTTGTTTTGTCGTGCACTGGTGTGTGATCGCCCAAGCAAGCTCCTCATAACATCTAGGGGACTTCCGTATGGTAGTCCGTAAGAAAACTGGTGGCGCCATAACGAACTCACTATTCCTCACCCTGAGCTGCGGGTAGGTTTGCACGCACACCTACAGCTTGCTTTGGCGTGAAGCTAACCTGCAGCACCGGATAAATTTCGTATTAATTTTCTTACTTTTCCTTTTTTGAGCAATTGGTGTAACTCATCATAGTCACACCAGTTTTTATATAAACACTGCTTTTAAAAAAGTGCGTGGCAGTATACTAACGTTGATAGGGGCAACTCAGCTAAAATATTTTCAAGATGGTGGCACTTCCAGTTAAACCGGAAGTAGGTGTCAACTTTCTTATTTTAAATGGAACAGCCCGTGTGTTCTTACATTTTTGGATTCTACTTAAAACTTTAGACAGTTTTCCTAAATAATGTCCTATACTTAAGTCGTTAATAAATACATATGCAGGCTTAAGTTAATAATGACGTATGCAGGCTCTGGAATAACTGCCAATTTTTCCCATAAAAAACTTTTTATTATTTAATTTGGATTGAATTTATTATTGAAAATGACGTAGTTTAATAGATTTTTATAATAATTTAATACCTATTAATACAGGGTGTTCCAAAAATGAGGTCAAAAATTAAAATAAGAAAAATGACAAAATTCAAATTTTCAAATGAAAACCACTGATTTTAATAATTTCATCCTATTGGAAATTACAAATTAAAGTAATTTTGTATAAAGTTATCCATTCCAAATTTTTTTTGTTTTCGGTATATTCCCAATTTATTATTTTTATATGGCGATTTTGCTGCGGATTTTAAGTTTAATTTACTATTAGTTACCATTTTAAAATTGTCAATAATTATGCCGGAGCGCTTAAATAATACGCACAAAAATTATTTTAATTTGTTTCTTATCTTTGGTGCATGTAAAAAAGTGTTGTCAAGAATACGTGAACTATTTGCTAATAGATATCCAGAGAAACAAAAACCATCTCAGAACAGTGTTAAACCATTATTGAATTTTTTTAAGAATTTTGATACTGTTGCAGAAATAATGCGTAAAATAATTAAATGAATGCTTACATAAATACAAAAATATCTTACCTAAATCACAAACAATGGCTAATACAGGAAAATATTATTTTTTAAATAAATGTTCAAAGAGCCCCTTGAAACTCGCTCCCGGCATGATTAATGACAATTTAAAAATAGTAAGTGACAGTACAATTATTAATTAGCAGGTGGTTGTTTCCAAATAAGACCGTTATGGCCAACTAATAGTAAATTAAACTTAAAATCAGTAGCAAAGTCGCCATATAACAATAAATTGGCAATATTTCGAAAACTAAAAATTTACGGAATAGACAACTTTATAGAAACTTACCTTAATTTTTAACCCTTAATAAGAATTATACAAACTTACCCTAATTTTGAATCCTTAAAAAGATAAAATTTTATAATTAAGGGGTTTTTATTTAAAAATTGGTATTTGGCATTTTTCTCATTTTAATTTTTAACCTAATTTTTTTAAAACCCTGTATTAATAGATATCAAATTTTATAAAAATCTGTTAGAGTGCGTCCTTTTTAATAATAAATTTATTTTAGATTAAATAATTAAAGTTTTTTTATAGAGACATTGGCAGTTATTCTAAAGCCTGCATACGTCATTTTTGACATAAAAATTTAAACATGTCAAAAACGAAGCTACTTAAGTATAGGACATTATATAGGAAATCCGTCCACAATTTTACACAGAATCCCAAAATGAAATAATATACGGGGTGTTCCATTTAAAACAAGAAAGTTGACACCCACTTCCGGTATAACCGGAAGTGCCACTATCTTGAAAATATTTTAGCCAAGTTGCCTCCATCGACGTTAGTATACTGTCAAATTTTAAAAACTGTCCTATTAATAATTTTCATGTATAAATCACCGCAGTTCGTCGTGAGACACCCTGTATATTGTTGTATCAAATTTATATACTACAAACAGTATAGACATTCACAGATTTAATTATCTCCTAGGAATAACAGCTAAAAACGGATTTTAAAAAACCCCCAAAATTTGTCAACGTTTTGACAAGCCGTTTTTACTATATAATAGAAAATGAACAATGTAAATTAAACAATAATAAAAACTAAAATTATATAAACTTTGCTTAATGCAGTGTTAAGTGATTTTAAGTTCTTCTTAGTCTAGTCGATAAATGTGTTTCCTGTAAAAAATAATTAGAAGGCTTCGAAAAATATAAGCGATAGCTCATTTGACGAGGAATGC
This sequence comes from Listronotus oregonensis, assembly GCA_019359885.1. Lineage (NCBI taxonomy): Eukaryota > Metazoa > Arthropoda > Insecta > Coleoptera > Curculionidae > Listronotus > Listronotus oregonensis. Next base: position 46,749 of record JAHBCN010001806.1, on the reverse strand, counting down.
AAATCTCAGAAAGGCGTTTTGAGGATTTTTTCTGCCAATAAAATTCAATTGTTATTAACAAAAAACGGAAAAAGAAAAAAGGCATCTCAATTTTTGATGATAAATCATAACTAAAAAACTATAAGAGATAGTACAATTTGAAAAAAGGTCCTTAAAGAGAAGGAAATTTCCGAAAAAATAATATCTTCATTATTACTAATTTTAATTTAACGCTGAGAATGTGCCTCCGCGCGACTTCCTTGGTGCGTGATCGGCGTCAAAACTTACTACGACTAAGTAAATAATTTTTTTAGGGTATAAAATATCAATTAAAAAATTTTAAAAAAATATGGTGTAATCAGAACACTTCAAAGAATTTATTCCCGTTGATTTAACACAAAGTTAGTTTTTTAACAAGTTAGACAATTGTCAATTAACAAAATTATTTGAACTTTTTTCTTCATTGTACATTAAAAAAATGCTTGAATCATTGTCGTATAAATTTCTCGCTTTATAAAGCCCTTCTTATATACATACTTAACAAGATAATGCCGATAAAAGATTAAAAAAATTCAATCCTTTGTTTATAATAATTTTATAACTTTGACAAAAAATTTAAAAACAGAGTAATTTTGTCAAAGTACTAAAATTATTTTAAATAAGACATTAACATTTTTTAAACTTTTATGTTGTGATCTTGTTAGGTATGTATATAAGAAGGGCTTCACGATGCGAAAAAATTTAAACGGCAATTAATTATTAAAACATTTTTATTAATGTACAACGAAAGTTCGAAACAATTTTGTTAAATAACAATTGTCCAACTTATTTAAAAATTAACTTTAAGTTAAATAGTTAACGAAAATAATAAATTCTTTAAAGTGTTTTAATACACCATAATTTTTTTAAAATTTTTCAATTGATATTTGATACCCTAAAAAAAATATTTAGTGTGACGTACTCGGTTTTTACGCCAAGCGCGAACCAAAAATGTCGAGCGAAGGCCCATTTTCATCGTTAAAATTATAAATAATGGAGATGGAACTCGAGGAGATGGGACTTTTTTTATCTCAAATTTCCTTCTCTTCAAGAATCTATTTTGCAGTTTTCCCTATCTCTTATGGTTTTTGAGTTATCATCAAAAATCGAAATGGCTTTTTTCGTTTTTGTTAATAACAATTGCATTTTTATTGGCAGACAAAATCCTTAAAACGCCTTTCTCACATTTGCATTCCGCGTCATTCTCATATTTTTCGAAGCCTTCTAATTTTTGCAGAATATACTTTGACTAACCATTTTTTTTTTTAATATATATATATATATATTTATATATATATATATATATATATATATATATATATATATATATATATATATATATATATATATATATATATATATATATATATTTTATATATATATATATATATATATATATAACAGGGTGATTCATGAGGAAATGTCAATACTTCAGGTACGTGGTCAGAGTCCAAAAATAAACATAAAAGTCTATACAAATATGGGTCCGCAAATCGTTTCCAAAATACAGGGTGTTAAAGTTTTTATTTGTATTTTTTTATTTGTTTTTATGTTTTGCTGAACATAATTTAAAAACAATAATTTTATTGTAAATTAAAATTCATTTTGTTTATTGCTTTAAATATTCAAATTAAGAACAAATAATTTTTACAAAAATATTTTAGTTTTTGCTGCTCTATATTTTGCGAACAACGTTATGTATACAGGGTATACCACGACAAAGATCATTTTTTTAAATGACATCCTATATTTTTTGTTACATTTTTGTTTTCTACATAAAATTCTAGATATTTTTTATCCGGCATATCATATCCCTATATTTAATTATTTACGAGATATTTGCATTTAAATACAAATTTAAAAGGAAAAATCCGCTCATCTCTTAATGTTGTTTTACGTCTCTATGGTTTCCGAGGTTTTTAGAGAGTGGCATAATAACCATAGTAACTAGCTAAAAATGTCAAAATGACAGTTTGTTTAGCCTAGTTCTACTCGTCATGTGATATCTAATAACTTTGTATTTAAATGCAAATATCTTGTAAAAAATTAAATATAAGGATATAATATGCCAAATTAAAAATATCTAGAATTTTATGCAGAAAACAAAAATGTAACAAAAATAAATGAGGGGCCCCACTTCCCAGACACCCCTGTATTTTATATATATATATATATATATATATATATATATATATATATATATATATATATATATATAAAAAACAGGGTGATTTCTTGAGTTTTTTTCTAAAAAAGTTTTTAAAATTTTTTACACGTCAGGGTTTGCTTACTTTTAAAAATATTTTGGCAAAGTTTCCAACCCGAAACCAACCGGCAACATTGTTTTTAAATGGGAACATCCTGTTTTTTATTGCTTTCCGTTCTACACAAAATTTGGTAACTTTTAAACACCCAATTTTTCGTTTTTAAGAAAATAATTAATTATATTTTTTTAAGGAAAATTATCATGTTTTTCATATTTACTAACAAGGCTGGATACTAGAAATTTTTTTGGGTTAGATAAGATTATTTAAAGATCTGCATGTATTATAGAAAATTATCCTACAGGGTGTCCCAAATGGCATTAGATTTTAAAAAGATTAAGTTCAATTTTGAAAACAAAAAATTATTTTATCCCATTTTTGAATAGACCAAAATTTACCTAAAAAAATGTCCATACATGTTTCATACCCATTTGCCACCGTTTTTTAAAATACAAACGAATTTTGATTTTTTCCCTGTTTTTAAATACTATCTACAATAAATCACCGGTTTAATTTTTCAATTTACCTAGGAGGCCAAAATTTTTATTTTAAATTGCTCTGAAACTATTTGACATATAAGGTAAAAATATTTATTTTGTTTGGTTAATAAAAATAAATTTTTTAAAAAATTTTAAAAAATTGCTTATATTTAAAAAACGGTTGCAGATAAAGAAAGAAACAGAAATTTTGGTCTATTAAAAAATGGGATAAAAATAAAAGTATGTTGCATTTGACAAAATTGGTTTAAACTTTTAATATCGGTAAAAATCAAATTTTTTTGCACCCTGTAGGCATTCCTAAAATGTCATGCAGATCTTTTAAATAACATTTCCCAAAAAATTTTATCCCTCGGAAATTATAAAACCTTTTAACATGATAATTTTCCTTAAAAAAAGTAATTTTATTTTTAAAAAGGTAATATAAGGTATGGAAGATGTTAATAAAACACTTCAATTGTGTGTAGAATCCAATATGTTCGGGTTTTCCATTTAAAATTCAATGTTGCCGTTGGTTTCGGTTGATCTGGCAACGCTGCACTACCAAAATATTTTAAAAATGTAGCTTATTACCTGTTATAACTTCCAAATTTCAAAAATTTTTTGGTTTCCCAGAACTTTTTAATAGGACATTAATACCTTTATATATATATTATATATATATATATATTATATATATATATATATATATATATATATATATATATATATATATTATATATATATATATATATATATATATATATATATATATATATATATATATATATATATTATATATATATATATATATATATATATATATATATATATATATATATAAGGTTTTTTCTATTTACAATAATCCATAAAAAATGAGAATGGAGAAAAAAATAAGATTTTTTGATACATGAACTACATACTTGCATATCTACAATGTAGAATATTTTTAATATTTTTGTTTCTTTTTACACTAAAAGTTAAATTAAAGCTATTTTCAATTTAACCACTTTAGTAATGCGGAAGTTAAAATGGTTTTTGGTATTTAATTGGCTTTGAACGAATTATAATAAAATATTAACGCCATCCAAAGCCAACACACTTTATTTATAAGTGGACGTGAAGATTCACTTAGTCAATATTTGTACGTTTACGTGGAAACAAAAGGGTAAAATTAAAACAAAGTTCTGGTGTAATGCGACAAGGCTTTTGATATCTATCACAATGCCACACAAAGTCAACACAGAACTTTACAACTTAAATATAAATTGCCTGAAGTTATGGCTCGGGCTGATCCTACAAATCAAATATTATGTTAGGACTACGGGTTTTTGTTCCTTGCTCTTTTACATTTAAATGGATTTTGTTTTAAAGTGAATACAATGACGGTCTTACTGTGATCGAAACGTAAAGCTTATCTGAAATAGGCACATTAAGCAATGACTTATACGGGATGAGACATAAATATGGCTTTTTGTTGAAAGTGTTAGACAATGTTATGGTTTCAATAACACTAGAATCTTGGACTTCCATTGTCTTTATTTGTTAATTGTTACACAACGTTTCGGTTAGTGATGTATCTCCAACCGTTTTCAAGGTAACTAAAAACTATTCCTAAAAGCTCCCACTTATATACTATTCCTTACCGGGGAAACCCGACTTTTCACGGTTTAGCAACGGCTGCCAGATATTCGAAATATCGATGCTTGGCTTACTAAATACATTTTTGTTTAAAATTATTACAGCTTCTTTGAATTTTCTTTTCTTCCAGTGGGTTTCTTTATAAATAGTTTTTGCTTCCGACCATTGTATGCGGTGTTGTTTTGACCAAGCGTGTTCGGCAATCCCTGACTTCGACGTTTCACCTCGTTCCGTATGTTTTTTTGTGTTCTTTAACTCTAACTTCAAGTGGTCTCTTTGTTTCCCCGATGTATACCTCACCACATTCACAGGGAATTTGGTAGATACAGTCCTTATTTAAAACATTATTGTCTGGTCTTGTCTTAGTAAGAATACTTCTTAGAGTAGTTTGGAACTTAAAGGCCGTTTTAATATTATACTTATTCGCGATTTTGCGAATCTTTTCCGAAGTCCCTTTAATATATGGAATTGTCATAAATATTTGGTCACGTGGGGTCTCGTTCAAATTAGAGTTTCTTGTCTAATTTTGATATTTTTTGATTGTTTCCTTTATTAGCCTCTCACTGTATCCGTTCTGCTTAAGATCCCTAGTTATGTTATCCATTTCCTCTTGCAGTGATTCCCTACTGTAACATAAGGTCACTGCACGATTATATAAAGTACGTTTAACCCCCTTTGATTTCGTTAGAGTGGTTAGAGTTCTGGTGTGAATATTGTCCTGTGTGGGTAGGCTTTCTGTATACCGAGGTTTGAATATGACCATTATTTCATTTGACTAACACGTCAAGGAAAGGTAGGGCCGAGTTTTGCTCCTTCTCCATTGTGAATTTAATACAAGGTCGGAGGCAATTAAGATGTTTTAAGAAACCTTCAAGTTCTTCGTCATTACCTGTCCATATAATAAAAGTATCGTCAACCTATCTTAGCCAAACTTCTATTTTAATTAGTGCAGTTTTAATTGCATGTTCCTCAAACCATTCCATATAGATATTTGCTACCACTGGGGAGAGCGATGAACCCATGGGAAGCCCATCATCCTGCGCGTAGAACTCATCTTTTACCTGAAAATAAGAACTACGGAGGCAAAGCTCCAACAACTCCATCACTCCATCCAGCGGCAGGGTGGTGCGTTCTACTAGTGTTTTATCTTTTTTAAGCTTGGCTCGGATAATGCTTAACGATTCTTCTACTGGTAATAATAAAACAGCCATTGAACAGAACTGAATAAACAATGTTTTACTGACTTACTATCAACAAAATAAAACAAAATAACATAGAATAATAATCAGAATGAATATTACCCCCCTCAGTATCAATGCATTCTTAATAAACGGTTTGTAAGTGCTCAATTGCATTCTCTATAAAATTACCATTTCTCTCATTTAGATATCTTACTTCTTGAGTAATAAAATGTTTCATGTCCTCAACATTGCCAAAACTATGCTCATACACTTTATTTTTAATATATCCCCACAGAAAATTGTCCATAGGCCTTAGATCGGGACTATTTGAAGGCCACGCAATAGTCCCGTTTCTTCCAATCCATTCACTGTAAGTTGAATTCAAAAAATTATTTACTTAACGTACCACTTGTGGTGGAGCACCGTCATGTTGAAAAATTATGTTCATATACTGCCTCAACGGTAAGTTTTCTAGCATGTCTTGCAGGTATGTTTTCAGAAATTGGTGATGTGCCTTCTAAAAAATGGGGTACTATTATTCTATTTTTGAGCAGTCCGCACCATACATTAACTTTCATTCGACCTTGAAATTGAACTTCTCTGACGAACTGAGGATTTTGTTGTGCTCAGTGTCGATAATTTTGTCGGTTTGGTAATCCACTTGTGGAAAAACTTGACTCATCGCATTTGTGTTAATTTCTGAACTCCATGATATTTGTAAGGCTTAAATCCATATTTTTTTAAAACTTTTCGGATATACTCACGTGAACTTCTTCGTGGTCCGTAACGAGCACGCATTTCTTTAGAAGTAGTCCGTATTGACTAAGTGGGGTTTTCCACATAATGCAAAAGAATATTCAAATCGTGATTTTCAGTATTTTCATTTAGTTCTCTTTTTTTCTTTGCAAACTTGACGTTATTCTAAATTTGGTGAAAATAGTTTTGATTGTGCATCTTGTGGGAATCGGACCATTAGGATGCCTTGCCGCGTAGGCACGTCGTGTAGCAGAAGCATTATAATTATTTTCAGCAAACAAACAAACAATATTTCGTTTTTCTGCCACAGAAAACACTAATTTAAAAATAAATTATTCGAAGGAATCGAATAAGTTACACTGACACTTATAATTTTAATGACAATGTCTGTTAAGAAACATTTGTTACTATTGTTTTCATGGCCTACTATTCAAAAAGTTATTGGCCTTTATGCAGAGATAATCAAATTTAAACTTAAATAACGCAAGAACGGCTGAACCAAATGTTAACTTGTATGGTATATTTGAAATCAGACAAAAAAGATCTTTCATTTTAGCTAAAAATATACAGGGCGTTCCATAAAAAAACTCTTTGTTGCTCTCCGTATATATATATGCAAAGTTACCGGAAACTACAATGTGGATTTGGAACAGAAAAAATTTCTCTTTTATGATAGTTTTTTTATTTTTCTCGTACGATAAAAAATGAAAAAGTTACGGGGGGTGATAGTTTATACGAAGTCACCCGGTACAGTTAGAAGAAGACTTAAACAAGGTGGTTTAAAGTCGCGTAGACCACTGGTGGAAATAAAAAAAAATGTATTATACTAAATAATGCTTCTTGATACATAATACATGTATACCAAGTTTTTTTAAAATATCTAAAGTGGTATTACAGATAATAATAAATACTTTATTTTTCAAAATTTTACCACCCCATATCTCAAAACTTAAGATTTTAAGGATATACGTTTATATAAAGTTTTCTTCCTAAAATGGATTCAAAAATTGACCGCTTAAGTATTGACGTACAATTAAAAAACACCCTGTATATTGTAAAAAAAATTACTAACCATGACATCTTATTTCTCGTAGACACTTGAAAAAAACGATTTCCAGGGGCGTCCGTTAAGTACCGGGTGTCCAAATAAGAAAGGACGCCGGCTGTATCTCAGAAAATGTTTATCGCACAGCGTTGGAGAAAAAATATTTTTTGTAAAAGTGGTCAAGAGAAATAGCTGGAAATTACTTTCAAGTTGCTGAAATGGCCGCTAGGGGGAGTAACTGCAATCTTGAATCTAAGAAAGTGATGTTTCTGTAAATTTTGCTATATTAACCCAACAAAAACCTGATTTTAAAAGCCGAGGATAATTTAAACCTTTTTTGTTTGACAATTTTAGCTGTATCTACAAAAATAAAGTGGTGGGGGGTATTTAAAAGTTTAGGTAAAAAACACCCTGTATCTTCGAAACGGCTTGGCCGATTTAAAGAAACTTAGGCTGGTTAAAAAGAGCTATTCTTGGGCTATAAATGTTATATTATTCGAAGTTTTGTTAGTGGGGCTTTTTTCAAACTTTCGACAGAAATGGTTAATTTACTCAAAAAAATGTAATGCATTGGTATGTTTTTTTTATAAAAAATAGTTAAATGATGCTTAAACAAGCTTAGAAAACCATATCTCGATATCTTGTTCCTTACCTAAAATTTGGGCCAAAGAAAATTTTATACGTCAATATCTCAAAAAATATAAAAGCTACAAAAAAAATTATAACTTAAATTATGTATTTTTACAGAACCTTTAATTTTCAGGATTTTTTAAGGTATAGGTACTCCTGGAACTCGCTTTTTTTATTATAACTCTTAAAGTATTGCATTTGGACGAAAAGATTATATAACCTAAATTAAAGGTTCCGTAAAAATACATAATTATTGTGTCATAAAATTTTTTGTAGGTTTTGGTTTTTGAGATATTGACATATAAAATTTTCTTTGGCCTAAATTTTAGGTAAGGAACAAGATATCAGACTTTTCGCGAGCTTGTTAGGCATTATTTAGCTACTTTTCATGAAAAGAATTATATAATGCATTAATTTTGAGAAATTAACCACTTCTTCGGAATTGATGATCACGGCTACATGTGAAGCTATCAAAACTTCAAATATTATAACATTCATAGCCAAAAAACTTGCTAGCCTAAGCTTGTAAATGGCAGCCGTTTGAATAAGAGTGTTTTTAAAGGAACCTTTAAAAACCCCCACCACTTTATTTGAATACAGCAACTTTAACAAAAATTCAAATATCCTTGACTTTAAAACAGGTATTTTGTTAGGTTAATATAGCAAAATTCACAGAAACATCACTTTTTTAGATTTAAGATTGCACCCTGGCGGCCATTTCAGAAACTTGAAAATAATTTCCAGCTATTTCTCTTGACCACTGACACTCTGACACCACTCTGACACTAAAAATATTTTTTCCCCAACGCTGTGCGATAAACATTTTCTGAGATACAGCCGGCGTCCTTTCTTATTTGAACACCCAGTACCTACCTGTATCTCCGTAAATTTAAAACTAGAATAAAGTATTGAGGCAAAAAAATAATACACAGGGTGTTCCATTTAAAAAATCTAAACTTGGTATTTTTAAACACATTTCCAATGTTCTTTTGTTTTACCCAATGACAAGTTCTGTAGGTTCGGTAAAAATACTTCAACTTTCGTTATGTCAAATTACTTCTAACTCTTTAAAAAACAGCTCTGGTGGTGCTCCAAAGTATAAGAAAAAACCCTGTACGTAACTATCTACAAATCTGATGCTTAAATTACTTTATTTAAACATATTTTTGGCGCACCCTTTTTTGCAACTTTAAGTTTTAACTAACCATAGCGTCGTTTCAAATAAAGTTTTAACTAACTTCATTGAGTTTAATTAAAACAGAATAAAAAGTTTTACCGGTAGCGGAAAAAGCTATAATTGCCACAAAAGGAGATTATATAAAGTTGATAAGGGAAAATAATGAAGAGAAATAATTTCTAAATACACGAGGTTGTTACAAGTATACGCAAACATAATTAAATTTTATTTTTATTGTAAGCTTTAAACATGGTCTATAATTTAGCTTATCCTTATGTTAATATGTTTTTAGTTTGTTCTGGGTGGTTTTAGTTAGTAGGTATTATGATAATAAAGCATTAATAATATATTTTTTTTATGCTTAGACAGTTCACGACGGCGTAAGGCCTAAGAACTAATCTACCGTGGGTGTAAACACTCTAGGAATAAAGGAGCGAATGAGTTGAACCGTCAAAGGATAACGAGGGTGACACTTTCTATTGCGTTCTTATAAACTAAGAAAAGAGAAATTAAACTGTTTATATATTTAAAGTAAATGTTGTGGAAATAACTATAAAAGAGGGAGAACAAGATTTATGGGTAAAGTAGGTTCTATAATAAAGCAAAATAGTGGTGTCGAAAAAGTAACTATTTGTTAGTCGAGTACTCGTTACTTACACGGATCCGAAGTAACGAATACAAAAGTTGCTACCAAACAGTTACTCAAGTACTCGTTTAGATCAATTAAGGTACTGAACCGATTCGGACCTAACATCTAACTGATATTAGTAAATGTATTCGATATTTGGTGTGTTCGTTAAACCTCGCTACCTAATACGAAAAACGCGTCGCGTAGAAGGATGCGAAAATGTTTCCTAGTGAGCCTGGAGCCACCTATCAATAGTAGCTGAAATGATGAATCATTTTGGATGGCAGGTTACATTTTAGTCATTTTACATTATTCTTTAAATGATGTTTATACAGTTAAAACAGGTATCCGTATTATTATATTGGCAGTTTGATTATAATAAAAAAATCAATAACAATAATAATAATTTAAAATATTTTACATGCAATCTTAGCATATATGATGCCATTTTAAAAACAAATAATTTATATATATATATATAATATATATATATATATATATATAAAATATATATATATATATATATATATATATATATATATATATATATATATATATATATATATATATATATATATATATATATATACAAATACGGCCTAGTAACTATATTGTTATTGTTCATTTAAGTACTAATTATTATTTAAGAAAAGATTTGTCATATTCACACAACAGATCCTAACATATGCTGCTGAAACATTTCCTTTAAAACATCCTTATCTTATGAATTGAAAATACCTATTTACACATTACTCACTAGAGTAGTATCGAGCCTACTACCTAACACCTGCGGATTTGACAATACCGTACTGACAAGTAAATTAAGCGAGTACTCGAGTAACGAATCCGAAGGAACGAATACTCACATGAAAAGTAACGGATACTCATAGTTACTGAAAAGTAACGATATTTTAGACCTTCAAAGCAAACGGCACTTCTTTCAATAACGAATTGTAGACGAAGCCAGTTTCCAGACAGGAAAGCCACGTTTCAAGTTGGCTTCTCTTTCAAAACATAAAGATTGTACAGATTAGAACAAAATAGGAAAATAAGTACTTCTGGGGTCGAAATAAAAATTTAGCCCTTCTTAATCTGTCATTTAAGTAATTTAAGTAATTAATAATAAATTATATATTCTTTATTTTGCAGAATTCGGTCGCTCATATATTAAAGATAGATTAAAATTGGCAGACATAACAGCAAATTTTATTGCGTCTTTGAGGCATTAAAATAAACATTTTTGGTACCACAATTATTTTATTAAAGATCCCCTAAAAGAAATATCCGCATTACTTATTATTAGGTATTTTTATATTTTAGCTGCCTATTTAATAAGATGAAACAGTATGAATCTTTGCCAAAATTCTTTTTTTAGGATAGCAATTCTCAAAAAACTTTTTTTTAAAATACGTACATTTTTTTTATACTTTTATTTAGAAATATAATAGGGCAATATTAAATCTATTCTACAAAATTTCTTTAAAATTTTTGGCAAAAACAAAATTATCTTTACACATTAAATTTTAAACAAAGTCCAATAAAATAATAGCGTAAAAATATTTTTTAGCAAAACTTAACTTCAAAAAGCAAATATACTTTTTTGCTAATCCGGTATATTTTGATTTTGAATACTTCGTTGATAATAAGAAACACCGAGCAAAGTGTACTGTTTCCCTACAATTTGGTGATGCGAATTTTGGGATATTGAAATTAATCAAAGTTTAAAAAACGATTTGGGCCCACTTTTACAATCGATAGTCACCAAAAAACATTAATTTTACATGTTTGGGTATAAAAAATACTCTGGTTATTCCTCAGATGTATTAATCAATGCTATAAATATGGGTCAAAGTTTTTAAAGTATATTATAAAGCTTGAGTATTTTGAATGCTTATATTTAATCTTAAATACTGTGTTTTCTTTACAATACGCATTTTTTCTTCAAAACTTATTTTAAGGTTTCTGTACAATTTTTAAAATATTAAATCAAAAACAGTCATACCAGGTTTTAATCTGTATTATTTTCATGGCAACAAAGTAATGTTCTAAGCCGCCAAAGTTTGTCAAAATATTTCTAAGAAGGTTTTTAATAATCAAATAATGGATTTTTTCGACGAAAAGCTTCCTTAAGATAGTGTAAAGGCTGCCAATGAGGTAAATATAAATCTATTACCAAGTAAATCGAAAGAAAGATACGAGCACCTATATATCTAATTTTTAAATTGGTGCAAGAAGAAGTATAAAAAAAACAGGGATTTTTGGCGTACTTTTGCGAGCTTAGTAAGGTACTTAAGTATAATATAATTTATTGCATATTTAGTATTAATATTACTAATACTACTTAATTTAAGAATATAATGTTTCCTTATTATAAATTATAATACTAAAACAATAAATATATAAAAGTTGGTGTTTTTTAAGGGTGGTAAAACGGTGGAGCTTAACATTTTGAAAACAGGTTCAATTATTTAAAATGTATGACCAACACGATTTTTTACAAGACTTGAATTTTATCCATGAATAGTTAGGTTGTTGCCTTGTAAAACTGGGAATCAAATTGGGCGTCCAACTTAAAGGCTAGAAAAAACAATATTTTTGTTTTCCCTAGGTTTTTAAGAAAAGTTTTAAAAAATACAAGTTTTCCATACTTTACTTCCTATTTTAAAACATGTACTCAACACACTTTTTCCGTAATCTGGTATCCAACCAAAAAACTGTTAAAGACGATATTTTATGCAAAATTTTATCACAATTTTGAAATATATGACCCACGCAATTTTTGCGCAAAATTCAGACATCGTCCACGAACAGTTAAGTTGTTGTAAGAAAAAATTAAGGGCGATATTTGGCATTAAAGTAAGAGGAAGGAAAAAACGATACTTTATTTAGAACTATATAGTTTGTTGGGTAAAGTTTAGGGTAAACGCAGCGTTTCCAAAATATAACTACAATTTTTAAATATATGACTTACACTTTTCTTTCGCAAAAATTAGACATCGTCCACGAACAGTTATGTTGATCCAGGAAAAAATTAATGGCGTTATTTGGCATCCAACTCGAAGATGAGCATATAAGTGATACTTTATATACTACCACCCTTATTGTTTGTTAGGTAAAGCTTAAGGTAAATGCGGGGTTTTCAAAATTTTCTCACAGTTTTTAAATATATAATACATGACCAACACGTCGGATAAGATTTTAATGTAAGTGTAGTTCAGTACCACACTTTCATAAGACTTTGAAAATTGTATTCATATAATGAGACTTTTTTATATAGACATTATTTTAAGTAAGATATTTGCTTGTTAAAAATAATCTTGTGTATTTTAGAGTTTTGTTAAGTATCATTGCAACTGCTACGGTATCTATAAATACCGCGTCGATTCCCATATCAGGCGGTCGATGTCAAACCCTTGAAGAGGTCACATTTTCTAAATACTCGGAACTGCCGACAGCTAAAGAAGCTGATTCTGGCCCTCTTAGGTTTAATTAGTTATTTTTGTTTAGACCGCCAGTTCTGGGAATCTTTGCTGGAATTATAGTGTACCGTTTTTTGTTTATCGAGTAGAATGTGGTAACGTGACTTGGAATATTTTGTTTACATTCAAGTTTTATTTGGTTGGAGCTTTTGCAGTGCTGGCACGGCCGAAGATTAGAAAACCTCCTCGGCACCCAGGGTTAAGAAAATCGTAAACTTCTGATTCATTTTCAGGAATTGAAACCAGGCAGCCGACACCTTGTATCGACGGGTGGCTCTGGCCCTTGGTTTCCCCAGGAGTTTAAGTTTTTCAGGTTAGGAATCGCGGCTGCCGACACCTTGCCTCCGCAGGGGACTCAGGCGCCGTAAAGTTTAGTACTCCAGGTGATATAGGAACGTCCGCCGTGGTCGGCCGTCGTTCCGGTTTATTACAGAAGGAAGAGGAAGGTATTTAAAAGACCTTGCACTGTTTCAGCGAAGAGGCCGCGAGGGGCCCTTCGAGATTTTGCCCCAGACGTGGAGGTCCCGTTGAGATACGTCTCCGTGAGTGGCTCCCACGCAATACGGCGTAGAGTCCTTGGATAGGTGCGGTCCACCAAGTTTGACAACTGGCGGAAGTCGCCTTGAACGTAGCGGGACCTGGAGGAGCCGCCGAAGGATAATCGACGGAAGCCGTGGACGTGGTCAGCCATGCTTTAATTTCACAGGGAAGGAACCAGAGGGTATTACCAAAGGCTCCTCCAAGTTTGACAGTCGGCCTAACCTGGTCTTGGTAGTTATCGACCCAGAAAGTTTAAAAATGATTAGAATACCGCCAAAGAGCAGCGGCCACCAGCGGCATCAAGTTATGGAAAACAGACAACATATATTGAAGGGATCGTTCGGAGACGCCGGCTTGGGCGTGGACAGCGAAAAAGAGATGAAAGTCTCAATTGCAAATGAGCTAGCCAGAAGAATAAACCGGGTACGAAGTCTCAGTGAGGGTGACAACCCCCTGGGCTTAGTACCAGATGATCCAATAATAACCCCACTAGCCCATGACATCAGGGAAAGCTAACGGAGCGCCCGAGTAAGACCGAAGGAGACACAACTAACCTGAATTTGGCGGTTAGCTCAAACAATATAAATTCAGATAAATTTTACAAATACGGGTTAATTAAAGAAAAAAGATTTTTAAATAAAATTTGGTTGTAGCAACATTTAGAAAATATTACATTAGAATAATAAAAATATATATTATACAGGGGTAATTTAAACTTAAAAAAATATATATATATAAAATTTTGAATAGGAGGCTATAACTTGGTACTTACGCATAACTTTTGATTCTAAACAGCTTTTTTAAATATTTTGTTATATTTATCGTATTAAAGGTACTTTACTTTCAAGCAGTTTTCAATTTTTTTACTTAACTTGTGTATTGTTTAATTTAAAAAAAAACTACTGCTAATATAGTTTGGCATCATGCATCAACTTTTGTGAAGAATAAAATTTTCTGACAAATTACAAATTAAAAAAATTCCTATTTGTTGCAAACTTATTGACCACACTGTATATTAAGATCTTGCTATATTTAAAATAAAGGACTAAGTTATTTGCAATATAATATATTTTTCATTTTAACACATAAAGAATAAGGGTAGTTATAGGTTGTTTAGTTTTTAAAGAACTGTATATATGCAGGTGTATAAAAAGATGTTTATATTCTTTGCTAAGCAATTATTTAGCTAAAGATTTTAGAAACAGATTAAAGTGAATAATGAAATTGTTGAAAACGCAGAACTATATTTTTTAAAGATCTAAAATAATTTTAAACATCTTTTTGCTTGGTTATTAAATCATTACTTATTTTATATATATTTAATATCTGTGAATATATTAGTAAACTAATTCATTTAAAATAAAAAAAAATATTTCAATAATTCTTAAACGTGCCTTTTTGAAAGATAAATTTTTAAAAAATATATATTTAAAATCTATAATAAAACTAAAAGTAAACTTATTTTGTTTAACTTCTTATAAGAGAATTTCTTTAGAACTAAATTGTATTAGTTTGCAAATTTATTCAGATCTCACATTGTATCGTTTAAAAATTTTAATTTACTTAAAATAAGTTAAATTAAAGGAAAATAAAAGTTTTTTGGTTTAGGAAAAGTTGTAACATTAACAAAAGATACAGATAACTTAAAAAAGTAAAGAAAAATATATCTTATATTTACAGTATTTTTTTATCTTAATACAGTCCACGAAGATTGAAAGTCTAAGTACTAACGTATGAAGTTTATTAACACTGAACCTAACAACTTCAAAGAAAAGAAATTGTTTTACGGACAGAAGGTTCTGCACCCTTAGAATAAAGAACAAACACAGTGGTAAATTGGGGGCCTTTCCAGGTCGACTGTTGCGAGATGCATAAAAGTAGCATTCCGTATTACCCTATTAGAAACTGCTAGAAAAGGAATAATATTGGCTAATTTCTCGAAGCAGAAACGGTAAATATAACTATAAAAGAGCGACAGTTACCCTACTGCTTGTCAATAGGTAGGTAGGTAGGTTTAAAGTGAGTCGACTTTTTACGCCCTCCACCGCGACCGCTCGGTCTATTGTGGCTCACACCTTTTTATATTTCTCCCAATAGGATGAGACTTCTAATGAATCCAATATTAGATTGGGAGATAGTTCTTTAACAACTCCTCTTATTCGTGTCTCTACCGGACACGAGCACAATATGTGTTCTGGTGTCCCTGTCTCCTGGAAAGTATGACGAGCAGACGATTAGATCCGTCATGCCTCCTCTCCCGGTATAGTGACGTGGGTAGCTACCAGGTCCTTGTTACAGGAAGCAGATGTTCCTTCTGAGGCCGTTTCTCCGGCCTTTCCCCATGAAAACGGTTCTATCCGTTTTCTGTTAAAAGCCAAGGAATCCTTTTCCCCACAAAAAGCAGTTCTGTCCGCCTTCTGTTTGGATTTAGGGATCCCTTTCTAAGCACATGTTTGTTCGGGATGCCCTTCCCCGTGAAACAGGCGCCTGTGACTTTAGGGGCACCTTTAGAAACGGATTCACCCGTTTTGGTCGGCGCACCTTTATCTGCTTGCGACCTTGGGTGGCACCTCTCGAAACGAATTTATCCGTTCGCAGTCAATTTGCACTTTTTCCTATGAAAGCGGTTCTGTCCGCTTTTTGTCTGGAGCTAGGAAAGTAATAGTCCACCACGGCAGAGCCCCGCATTACCGCAGTAAGGCTAGATACTCTGAGAGGTCGCCCTGTTTACGGCACAGGATGTCATTTACTTATCATTCGGAAACGGTTGCCAATAACCAGCAATCGCGCATGTTTCAAAGATTTTTACTGGCTCAACCACTCCCGCGTGCAACAAAAGTAGCTTGTCAATAAGCAAGAAAAGGAATTTATTCATCTTTGATGAAAAAAATGATATACCTATGGAGTTTGTATACAATAAAATCCACTTTTAATTTATTTTCTATTTTCATTGCCATAATTAAAATTTTAAACCCTGTCACTCTGAAACAATGTTTAAATTTTTAAGCTTTTGGTATGTTGGTAAAATGGCAGAATACCTTTTTATAATTATAAAAAAATATTTAATATTAAAAAAAACACTTGTTTTTAATTTAGTTCTTATACAAATCCTTTAGAGCTTAAAACAAGTAAGCTAAGAGTATGAGAAAAAAGTATGCAATTTCAAGTAGGCACTAGAAGTTTTATCCGATACGAACTAAACTTTGCACTAGCAATGAAACAAGCAAATCACATGAAAATCTCTAAATTTTTAATTTAGTTTTCGCAGTTTGTGTTTTTGTCAATTTTTGGATTTTAATTTGCAAACTAAATTTCGGTGTTGCTCATTTGTCGTGAAAATATAATTGAGAGGGATCTTTAAGCAGAAAGCTACATTTTCCACGACAACATAAAAACCAACAAAATAAAGTCATTTTTATTATCTGCTTTAACGTATGGTTTTAATTAATATAAGAATAAATTAAACAACACATTCACTGTACCTTTTTTTTAATAATTTGTATAAAATTTTCTATAGTTCACAAGAAGCAATGAAGGCCTAAAAAAGTATTTAACAAAAACTAAGTAGGTTTTTTTAATCCTGAGACAGTCCACCAAGACTTAGTCCTAAGGCCCGGTACACACACGCGTTTTTTTGCTGCGCGGTACCGCAGCGGCTGCCGCAAAAATTGATACACACTAGGCCACGACTTGATGCAAGTACGCATTTTGTTATTGGAGATGGATGTTGTGGTTTGCAAAAAACGTGCGATTTTTGCTTTTCTTGTGTACAAAATGTATATTTGAAAGATTCACAGACGCTATTGGATTATTAAAATGTTATAATATATTATATATATTATTATTAACTTCTTTGTGCCTCATCTCATCGAATCCTTCTGAAAATTTACGCTCAATAATCACCCATATATTTCTCTTTTTATTTTTGTCATGATAATCCTCCAATTTGGCATTCCAAATTTGAGGATGTTTTGTACTGCACCAATAGACAATTGTATGTCTAAGTCTTTCAAATTGCCCGCTATTTCGCTTTTTTGGGCGACAAAAAACTGCGCGTGTGTACTGTTTGATTAACAACAATGTACTGGAAGCCGCAACGAACAAACACTACTAGAAATCCAAACCTCGTGCTTTCTGAACGCAGCTATCTTCTGTCAGTACAGTAGCGACAAACGCCTGGACAATCAACTAATAAAAGCACATAATAAAAAGGCGAATGCGCTGGTAGTACTATCAATTTTTATTTCTAAGTTATTTTTCCCCAATTCCAACAAAAATAAGATTTTGCTGAAATACATTACTTAACAACTGATTATTTTAATAAATAGGCAGTTGTTAAGTAAGATTTAGCAAAATTTTATCTTTGTTAGGATTGGTAAAATTTAAACTTCAAAAAATAAAGCAAACAAAAAATGTTATTATTACAATATATTATAAATTAATTTGTTATAAATACAAATATTTTGAGAAATCCAGGAAAATCTTGTGACATTTGCCCCAAATTTTCAATAAACAACAAAAAATTACATTCCAAAAATAACAGTAACAAATAAAACATAAAAATAAAACATGAAATTTTAGAATAAATGAAACATATTCTCTGATAACAACCTAAATTCTTATACCTGAGATAACACAGGCAAAATAAAATGTATTCTAAAAATTAACAATAAAACTTCTAAAACTATCACAGCCAGGGTTGGATGAGATACTTCTAAAACTGGCACAGCCGGGGTTGGATGAGATCATGCTGAAAGGTTCCTATAAAACAAAGAAGCTAGGCAGTATTCGCTTATTCAAAACAGACTAAAAATACATGAAATATGATATGGGAACTTTAGCTGTTAATTTAGGCAAAGACAAAAGCAGACAGCGGGCAAAAATATATAAAGAATTTAAATTAATGTGGTAACTGAAAAATAAACATAAATATCTATAAGAAATAGTAAAAATTATTGTTTAAATTTTTGTATTATATTTTTATGTCTATCGCTTACTCTCTTGTAAACATTCTCATCCAAATATTTGTAAATATCAGCATGTAGTCTGTCTACAAGATTGACTAAAGCTTCACTAGCATATTTAAGCCTTCGTTCGTTATCAAACTCTTTAAACATTACAAATAAATGCTTGTCGGTTACCTCCACTAAAAAGAGACGCAAATTTCAAACAGTCAACCCAAAGTCAACACTTACGAGAAAATGGCCGACGCAAACACAACACGGGGATTTATGGTTAAAAGGGGTATAAATAATTCTCACTTCTCATTGGTTAAAAAAAAATCGACGTTTCGCCATCTAGAAATTTACTACCAAGTTACTACAAAGCAAAATATGAAAAAATATAGAAATCTACTTATTCCCTGGCAATGATATAATTGTCAAATGTCACTTTTTCCAGTATCCCCATAAGAAGTTGGCCAGGTGTGGGAAGCCGTACTTGCGGGTGCGGTGTCGCTGCGTTCCCGCAGGAAGTGGAGGCGAAAAATGCACGCAATACGAACGCGCGTTGCCGCGACATTCTCGCATGTATGTTTGCATTGCGTCATTTATTTTATAGTATCACAGACCGCAATTGCGGTGCCGCTGCGTGTTTGTATCGAGCTTAAGTACTAACGTACGGTGGGTGTCTGGACTAAGACATAAAAAAATTAAGGCGGCAATGCATTCAACGCATACTATTATTTGGATCCTAATCCCATAGCCTAAGTGCTCGTAAGCGACAGACTTACTGTATAATATAAAGGCAGAAAGTTACTCTGCGCAATGTTCCCAGCAGGAGTAATAACGATTAACTACTAGGAAGTTTGCATCATCGTGGCTTTGGCCGGTAATAGGTAGCAAGGATATAGAAAATTGCTACCCAAAATCGTTATAGTATTAAGCGATTTTTTTATATTTCGTCGGTATGCAGTGACACCTTATAATATGTAGTTTTTGACATTTCTGCGTCAACATGTTTAGTTTTTATAAATTTTGATCTAGAGTGCCTTGCCTACATTAAATTTATTTTATCTTAGATCAATAATTAGTCATGGATTCATTTTATTTGTCTTTTGTTCTTTAGTGCTTCCCTGGATGTTTTCAACGACACTACAAAGATAGTTATACCGGTTTACAACAAAATGATTAATTTAAATTATTTATTTTAGAAATAAAAGATGATCAAATTAATTTTTTTATGGCTACTTGATTTAAAATTAACCATTTACACGTATTTATAGCGCTCCATGTTGGAATTTTAAAAACATATTTAAGAGCAGAAGTATCAAAAAATTACATTTGAGATGTCATTGTATTGAAAATATTACATGCTATCAAAACAAGTGAAAATATGCCTTTGGTGCTATTCTCAATTTAAAAGTACTAGTCATTTTCCGTCCAACCAAAAATAATACAAAACAATTGAGTAGGTCAAACATTGCATATTAATGTCAAAAATTGACATACAAAATTTAATTTATTTTCCTTAAAAAATAAAAATTTTACTTGAGGAAACCACCTTTGTGAAACACGCGGTATAATGGAATTATCTAATAAATTCAAATAACTACCTATACTCACATTAGTCACGAAACTAAGAAATAAATTAAAAATTACGCTTCATACTACAATGATTTTGGAAAGCAATTTTCTACACCTTAGATACCTAATTACCTGCCAAAACCACGATGATATAAAGTTCGTAGAACCCAGCCGTTTCTACCCTTGTTGGGAACAGGGCGCAGAGAAACTTTCAGTTTTTATACTATGACGTTGGTCTGGTAATCACAGGCTTTTGCACTACTATAGTGGTCGCCAACATTTTCATTGTGTTGAGCTACTTTCACAATTTTGAAATAAAGAGTGAGCTACTTACGTAAGCCAACCTAAACTAAATAATACACTGGTATATTTGACATATATGATTTTATTTCACTAATACGTTCTAATCAACTAATGACTTATAGTACTTATTTATACCTATCTTATTACATAACTCATAAATACATTTATATTTATATCTACCAATCGACCAAAATTTTTACACGGTCACAATGGCATGTCACATAAGATTTAATAAAAGTGGATACAACTAACAAAAAAGTAATGCATAATACATGTTCAATGAGAAGGTTCACATTTGATCCCATCGATAATTTTTTTAATGTTTGCAGAGTTTGATGCAGCCCTTCAAATAAAATTATCCAAATGTTCGTCTGTAAGTCGATTGCGGTATTTGTTTTTAACTAACTTCATATTGGAGAAAGGAGATTCACACAAATACGTTGAACTAAATAATTCGTTAACTTTGAAGGCAACACGACATAGAACTGAATATTTGTTTTAACTTACTCAAGCCCAGTTACATTTTGTATTTGAGACTAACGATTTTAAAGCTAAGTCATTTTGAAACGCGATCACTTCCATTTCTGTTGCAGTGATGCCAAAGTTTTTCATAACACAAGTTGCAAACTGTTGTATATCGATTTCCATGAAGGGTGAAACAACGAATTGCTTCACTAAAGCAGTTTTATTAAAATCCCAGAAAAGATTTTTGAAGTTCTCCTTTAAGTTAAAGACTATTTCCATATGATATTTACTGTCATAGCGTTCTAATAAATTTTGATATATCTTTTCTGACAGAATAGGAAAATGCTTGGTGTCGCAGTTTCTTGGGTTTTGTTCCCAAAATTCAAGTTTTTTAATAAATACATTAAATTTCATAACGTTGTTTAATTATAGAAAATGTCTACATAATGCTTGCTAATGTGTAATACGGTGGTATAACGGAACGGAAAACGCATTACCATAATACACACTGGTTCAGAAGACGGATTTGTCCCAAACTGCTTGCTGCTGTCTGAGGATACAAGTGCAGAACTTTTTGAAAACTGGTTTCAAAATTATATTTTAAAAAATATTCCAAACAACAGTGTTATTATCAGGGATAACGCAAGCTACCACAGTCGTCAGCTACACAAAGCACCAGCTTCATCAAGTTCAAAAACTGAAATCCAGGAATATCTGTTAAAAAATGATATTTATTTTGAATTCAGTTACAAAAAAACGCATCTTTTGGAAGTTCTAAATATGCAATTAAAAAACAATATGTATGTGATAATTTGGCTGAACAGGCTGGGCATACTGTCTTACGGCTTCCTCCGTATCACTGTATGTTTAACCCCATAGAGCATTTGTGGAACCAAGTAAAATTAAAGATCAGAGCAGAAAATGTTACACCTACTTTTAGTCCCAGTATTATAAATTTGATAAAAAATATAATTACTAACATACCAGTTGAGAGCTGGAAAAATTCACTACAGCATATTATAAAAATTGAGGACTCTTACATTTCTATCCAAAACAACATAAATCCTATTATAATTAATCTCAATGATGACTCTGATAGTGAAACAGAATTAGATTTAGATATTTAGATAAAAAATGTAATTATGTATAGATAATGCAGTTATAAATTTATTAAAACTTTGCATATATTTAGTTTCTTAATGTAATTTTAAGATTATACTTACCTAAATAAACAATAAATTATAAATCTTTATATTATTAAAGTCCGTCCCTAATGTTTTGTCCTTTAATACCTACCGATCCGCAGTTTTATTGCTGTCGGCAGATACAATCCATAAATGGAGGCAAGAGCTAACACGCTATACTTTGAGACATACTATAACTGAGAAATTGTGAAAAACTTCCATCATTACGACATAGCGCCACCAGACCCTTATCATAACTCATCATAGCTGAAGCACCATCGTTTATCAAGCCTACCATTTTATAACCACAACTAACATGTAGATTGTATGTTTTTTCTGCTATGCCGCTAAAAATAGTATTTGCCTTTAATCAAACTTTATTTAAATTGCTTAAAGTTTTTAACCGTCTATGTTTAAAACTTCAAAAAAGTTATATTAATTTTTAAATAATTTCACTCAATAGTTAAAACTTAGCAACTTTTCAAGCCTTATTGCAAAAGTTTGCAAGGGTTTTAAATCATAATGCGGGCAGACGCTTTCGAGATTTTGTTTAATTATTAATGAATTAATTAAAATATGCAATGATTGCCGCTCCACAAAAGAATCCAAAACACATTTCTAGATGCTTAGTTAAGCTTTTTTTTTGTGAAAATACAATACTTTATTCAATGATATTTAACTTGTCATTAATTCTAGCAGGAAAAATATAGTACAATAAAATATATTTAGCAGGCACAAATAGCGCAAAATAATTTTTAACCTACGTATTTTTTCAGAACTAAAAAAAAACAGAAGTATAAACTGCAGAAAATATTTTAATGTTTTCCCAAAATAATTTTGTTTAAATAACTGATGTTATTTCTACTACGTCCCAAAAAAGTTAATCAATGTTTTAAAATATAATCCTAGCTTTTTTGTTAAAAAATAAACCCTAGTAGTTAAAAGTAAATTTGCTTTAGCATTTGGAATTTTTTAAACGCTCGCTTTTAAAATCTACCGGCAAAAAAAAGGACTTGTATCAATTAACGATAACCTCGTTTTAAATTGTACAGCCTTATGTAAAAATGAAACGAAAATAATTTGTTTTTTACACCATTAGGACAACTTTTGTTTTTAGTGACAGCCCAGCCTACTTTCCCTTGATTTTCAGTCATAATTCAGATTTTTTGAATTTCTTTCTTTTCTTAACTTTACCAAATATCAATGTTTTGGAAAATCACAGATTTTTCCATAAAAATGGTACAGATTTAGTCACAATAGATTTGTACATCTAGAGCAGATCTTGTTTTTATTTATGTATATAATATACTTGAAACATCCCAATCACTTTAGTTGCTCAGAGAAACACAGATTACACTGTTTTGCATTACGCAACATTTTGTCGCTCTCCGAAATTTTTTCGAATTTTTTGCGCCTACTGTGTTGTACTGAATTCTAATATGCACTTGATATCTCCCTACTACCCTGAAGTTTTTGGAGAAAGCAGAATATAAAATATGAAAATCTCAATTTATAAGCAATCTTGTGGTGAATTTTTAAAAATTAAAGAAAAAATAAAACCAGTTTTTTTACAAAATATACTCCCTATTGTATAAAAAAAACACTAAAACAATTTATATGGTTGTCTTTTTTTCGCTTGTATTCGCCAGGATCGGTTTGACGTTTAAGAGTTCAACAGTATTCCGCTAGTATATTTGGGGTCTATTTTCCACTGTAGCGCTTCTCCATCTAAGCAATTTGCTGAAAATTTCTCGCCGTGCTTATCTGAAACCGCACTTACACTGTCAGGAAATAATTATAAATGAAAGTGAAGAAAATGAAGCTTAAGTAACATATTGCAACCTTGGGCCTTATAAGATTGGATAAGTTCTTCAACTAGATCTTTGTAATTGTCAGACTTTTTGTTACCTAGGAAGTTGCTACATATATTTTTAAAGGCATCCCATGCTCTTTTTTCCTTTCCTGAAAGTATAGTTTTAAAATTTTGGTCCATAAGAAGGTCTAGGTCTCGTATTTGAGGTCTAACGAAATTTTTTTCTTTAAGCTCTGCTTCACTTATATATGCGGGAATTTCCGTCTTAAATAAAGGAACGCATTTCCTTCTCTTTCTAAGTCAACAAAAAAAATTATAAGCTTCAATTTTATGTACAGGGGAGGTAAATAAATTTTCTGCTGATCTACTAAAGGTTCAGTAAGGACGTTTTTCTGGCCGGGCATAATGTTTTCACGTAACGGTCAATCCTTAACTAAATAATGTTGGTTTCTAGTGCTGCTGTCCCATTCTTATAAAAACAACAATATTTTGTGAAGCCACTCTGCATTCCTGTAAGCAATGCAACTACTTTCAGATCGGCACATACATCCCACTTATGGTCTTCGTATTTTATGCTTTGGAGTAATATGCGCATGTTCTGTTACGTTTTTTTTTATATTTACAGCATGAGCAACGGGAACTAATGGCCGTTCGTTTCCATTGAACAACAAAACTGCCATTAGACTCGAAAAGTTCGAAGAGTCAATAAATAGTCGCCACTGGGTAGGTACATAGGAAATGCCAAGTTTAATCAGTAAACCTGGAATATCATGGCAGTAAACTAAGTCATTTTTTTTTGAGAAAAATACGGTCAGCATAGACTGCCGGTTACGCAACGTGGAAATTTTCACACCTTTTCTAAAAGGTTCCACGGCTGCAAACGAGATCCAAGCAGTTGTGCCTTTATTCGGAAAAGATCTAAATCACTAACTAGAACATTAAGTTCTTTCTGAGATATAAAATGTGGCTGTTTCCTGCTACTACATTCGAAAATTGTGTGTCATAATTATCTGGTTCATCATATTTCTCTGGACGCTTAGGAACAGGTATACTAGAAGAGTCATGAGGTACAGGTCTAATGGCTAAGGGATATTAGGATACACTAGTTTATGCTTGTTTTACTAGAAAATTTTAGAATTTTTGTAAAGAAAAAGTAAAAATCATCGACATGATTCTTAGGCTCCCGCCAAGTCATTGGCGCTCATAGATGAGTAGCCATCTGCCATCCGCTAAGGTCTTTGAGCAAGTGCGGCAGCATTTTTTGAGAGCCCAAGTTTTCTCTTGATCGTCAACTTTAAACCCGAAATATAACTTGTAGGCTTTTCTTACAAGTGAGCCTAAAGTAATTCGCTAAGCTTTCAGTGTCATCACGTATATTACAGAAACTGTTCAGATGGTTCACACAGGAACGCAACAGCATTGCTTCGCTTATATATCCACTGCTGAATACTGATTCTCTGACAAGCAGCTGGCTGCTTATATACCCGTTTCGAACATCTGGTATTTTCTAAAAAATCGCGCTCCATAATAAACTTGTTTCCTACATTCGTTAATCGCTATATTGTGCTTGTCTTTTTAGTTTTCCTTTTAATTGGCTTACATCTGTTATTGCAAATGATACCTTTTCTTGCTTTCAACAATCATTGCTATGTGAACCCCAGAGCTTAGCACTAGTACCAATTTTACTTATTTTTTATAATTAATCATTATTATAGTTTTGCCAAAGAGTAGGACTTTTTTTTCTTTTCTAAACCTACAATAAAAAATCATATCGTTGTATTTAACTTTCTTGAGAAAATCTCGAAAAACCCAGTTTTCCATAAACAACGCACTAGCACACAAACTAGCCGACAACGAAATTTAAAATAGCTTAAATTTTCTTTCAAACGAGTACCAACTTAAATTATCATTATTGGAAATACGACAAAAAGTCCCTAACTAAGCTAATGCAGCATTGGTTGGAGTTTTGGCTGATGTTATCAAATTTGTACCTAATACGAGCTAATTTTGGAAAAAAATAGGTTTTTTTATTTACCGTTGCGGTTGCGCCATCTCGTGGTAGTTTTAGAAACTACAAATTATTTCCAACTAGTTTCCAAGACCACTTTTACTAAAAATATTTTCCCCGGCTCTGTGCGATAAACAGTTTTCGAGATACAGCCAGTATTTGAACACCCGGTACATTACAAAAATAAAATAAAAAAACATATATTTTTTAAATATATTAATAATAAGTGAATGTTATCCCGCAAACTAACTTTCTATATTCTATATAGTCCAGAAAACGAGGCTAAAAAAAGTGCAAAACCTGGCAATTTTTTCAAAATGCATGAAAATTTAAGATTAGGCTTAACTTACCCTCCTCTTCAAAATCTGTATTATGCCGATAGACGCTCTTTATTTTTTAGGGATGAAAACTACCCTTTATTGCAAAAACCTATAAAACTATACATAAAAGCTTAAGTTAAGTGAAATTTGACTCAAATAAGTAAGTAGTATTTTGTTTCTTGGAGACATTATTTAAAATATTTCAGCCCTTAAACATCAACCTTTATTATAAATAAAAAAAAATGTTTACCCAAAAAAATTGCTTACAACAACACACTTAATGAAAAATGGCTTCCCATTAGTTCACGGATATGTGAATTTCGAATGAGCTCTTTTGCCAATTCCAAGTAGGTGACGTGCAGCATGACTGAAAACGTGATTTAATAAAAGGGGGGAAACGCAGTATTTTCACCCAACTGCAATATAATAAATAAAATTAAACTGCTTCCCAAAGAATTTCTACCTTTTTGTTATTATTTATAACAAGGCTCAAGAAGTTTAATTTAATTTATTATATTGCAGTTGTGAAACTGCGTTTCCCCTTTATTAAATCCGTTTTCAACTACTACACATTGGCAAAATAGACTTCGATATTCCATATCCGTAATGGGAAGCCATTTTTTAACAACTTCTGACTGTTTTTGCGTAATACACCTACATGGCGCACATTAACATCTTAGCCTGTCGATACTAAGATTGGTTGTTTTGAAATTACTTGACGAGATGGCGCTAGTTGCTTCTAACGTTTAGCTGTATTATGTTACAGATGTTCAAAAGGCTAACTGGTTTACTCTCCAGGGTGTCTACGGCCTACATTCGGTGTCACCATCCCCAACAAGGGTGAAACACGTGTAATCGGATTGGCTGGACCCAGGGTTATCCATATATTTAGAGGATATTTTATTTTTCTTTCATTTATTAAGAAGCCTCTATACCCAAAGAATTTCTACCTTTTTGTTATTATTTATAACAAGGCTCAAGAAGTTTAATTTTATTTATTTATATATATATATATATATATATATATATATATATATATATATATATATATATATATATATATATATATATATATATATATATATATATATATATATATATATATATATATATATATATATATATATATATATATATATATATATATATATATATATATATATATATATATATATTATATATATATATATATATATATATATATATATATATATATATATATATATATATATATATATATATATATATATATATATATATATATATATATATATATATATATATATATATATATATATATATATATATATATATATATATATTATATATATATGTGTAATTCAAAAAGCTACAATTTTATACTTTAGTAATTTTTACGTATCTCCTTTAGTTTTCGAGTTATTTTCAAGAAAATGAAATTTTTTATTAAAGTTCAGAAATTTAATTTTCACTTGCAGCTACATTTTTTCAAAATTAAGCAATTTAAAGTGGTTAAAATTTTAGAATGCATATATGATACATAGATAAAGAGAATTGAAAAAGGGGGCTACGACTCTTTTTAATTAGGGTGGTATTTATGGGGTTGTTTTCGAAGATTTTTGCACTCAAAAAATTTTGGTCTAACCTTATATTAATCATAACTTACTCAACTTTTATGATACATACTTAAAAGTTCATTGCACTCATCACAACTAACCACAAGTTGGTTTGTATTGGTCCCACAGCAAATATAAAAACATTTCTTTTTTTTGCTACAATTTTGTTATTTTCAGTTTTTTTGATAAAATGCATACTTATCGAGTTATTTGCAAAAAACCGATTTAAAACGTTGACTTTATCGACGAAAAAGACCTACTTTCGATCGCGAATAACATACTTTTCGAATGCATTTTACAAAAAAAAATGAATAAAATATTTATTTCTTAGAAATCATTTTTTCATCGATTTTTTAAAATTTTCACCCCCGAGATGCTTTGGCAACAACCCCCAAGGTAAAGGCGCCCTTTGACATGATATGCTTTCATTTCAAAACGACCACCTAAATATTTAAAAAAACACTCGCCAAAAAAACAAAGAAACACGTCGATTTAGATATACAGGGGGAAGTTTAATTTCGTATTTGATAAAATTTTATCGGTCACCTCCTAACCTCCAGTTAACCTCACTTTGATATGTCAAATGGCAACCCCCATAATGTGACACATCATTGTAAGCGGCATGAAATTTGCTATCCAACAGTACTAAGAAACTTTAAATCGATGGACGTAGAAGCGACTTAGAAGTAAAAATGTGTGTTAATTAGTTTATCGTGTTCAAATAATTTATTTTATCAAATGCTCAAAATGTGCGCCGTTATTGGCGAGACAATAATAAAGTCTGTTTTGAAATTCTTCGCGAACGTTGGCGAAAGTTTGTCTGGTAATACCTCTGCATTCTAGTGTAATTCTACATTTAAGTTCTTGAATATTTGCAGGTGGCGTTTTTTAAATAACCCCAGAGGAAAAAGTCTAGAGGAGTTAAGTCGGGAGACCGTGCTGGCCATTCGATGGCACCTCGTCTGCCTATCCATGTGCCTGGAAACTGTTCATTGAGCCACTCTCGAACTGCTAAAGCATAGTGGGGAGGGGCTCCATCTTGCTGGAAATGCAAATTATTTTCACTGAGTTCCATAGCACCATTTTCATCCACCTGATTTTCCAAAGATTGGACGATAGAAGGGTATATCGCATTTTCCAAAAGGTTCAGATACAGTTGCCCAGTTAAATTTTCTTCCAGAAAGAATGGACCGATAATTTCGTTTCCATAAATACCTGCCCAAACGTTGATCTTCTCTGGAAATTGAGTATGTCCTTCCTGAAATATGTGCGGATTTTCATTATCCCAATATCTGCAGTTATGTCTATTAAGAATTCCATTTAAGAAGAAAGTTGATTCGTCAGAAAAGCAGATATTTTTGATCAAATGAGGGTCTTCGTCAATTCGCTGGCACATTGATTCGCAAAATTCTATTCTTCTATCATAATCGTCTTCGTTAAGTTCATGAAGAATTTGTATTTTGTATGGAAAAAACTTATTCTTTTTCAAAATTTTGTGCACGGAACCCGTAGAAATATTGGTCAGCTTAGAAACTTTTGGAATAGACAACGTCGGATCTATTGCGAACTGTCCTAGTACCTCAACCTGGCGTGCTTCGTCTAAAACCCTTTCATTAGTACTTTTCTTGTTGCATACAGATCCAGTTTCTTCAAACTTACGCACCAATTCCATTACATATTTATGCCCCACGTTTTTATTTTGATGCCTCTCATTGAATACTCTGGCGGTTCTACGCGCGCATCGATCTTCAGCCCCATATAGGAAAATTATTTCTATTCTCTCTGCTAGAGTATACACCATTTTAAAATCAAGATTCTTAATTTTAAACTAACGATGTCAAAATGACAATCCTAACAGTAATATTTAACTGGTTCCTAAACGTCTTAAAAACTTGTGCTATTGCAGTGTTTTGCTGTAGCAGGTAACACAAAAAATAATAATTGGAATGAATGCACACTAAAATAGTCTGCGAGGAATTTCAAAACAAGCTTGTCTCGCCAATAACGGCGCACATTTTGAGCATTTGATAAAATAAATTATTTGAACACGATAAACTAATTAACATACATTTTTACTTCTAAGTCGCTTCTACGTCCATCGATTTAAAGTTTCTTAGTACTGTTGGATAGCAAATTTCATGCCGCTTACAATGATGCGTCATACTATGGGGGTTGCCATTTGACATATCAAAGTGAGGTTAACTGGAGGTTAGGAGGTGACCGATAAAATTTTATCAAATACGAAATTAAACTTCCCCCTGTATATCTAAATTGACGTGTTTCTTTGTTTTTTTGCTGAGTGTTTTTTTTTAAAGATATTTAGGGTGGTTCGTTTTGAAATGAAAGCACTGTATATTTTGATCCTTGGACTATTTCCTACCTACTGTCAAAATATCAAGCCATTCTATGCATTTTGAAAAAGTTGCAAGACAAAATGGTTTGTTTTCCAGACTAATAACGGTCATTCAATGTTCAAATTTTCATAGATAAAAAAACATTTTGTTTACCACATTTTATAAAATATATTTGTATTTTCTTGTAAATTATAGCCGCTATGTTAAATAATTGATAGAAATTAGTTAGTTAATCTTTTACAATTTTAGTATACACAGAGTTATTCGTGACTATCTTCCAGTAAAATCACTTTAGCCTAATTTTTATTTTCGCCATAAATTAAGACCGAAAATTCCAAACGTTGTGTCGACGGCGATGTTAATTTTAACCGTGTAACACTGACCCATATTATAATAATTTTCCAATAAATATATTCGGCTTCCATATTATTATTAGCATATTATAGGTAAACAATTTGTCAGTTTTCGCTTTGATAAATATTTTACGATGAAATTAAAGACCGCAAGACAAACACAAGTCACAAAAGAAAGGCGACCCTCAAAGATAAGTCTTTATTAATAATAATTCCCTAGAAAACTTTTATTACAGAAACAACTTGGGACAGGAGAATACTACTTAAGTTGTTACATTTGGGTTGCTTAAACAGTTTGTATGCAACAAAATATTTAAATATAATAGGAAATCAAATAGTAGTTTTCCTAACCAGTACGGAAAGTGCATCCTCGCACGCGATTGCGGAAAGACACTTTCCGCAAAAATTGGCAACATTATTTTCTCCAAGACCCCATGAAAAAATATCTTTTGTCTTTGATTTACTTACATTTACCTTATTGGCAGCCTTCACAGTATCTTCAGAAAGCTTTTCGTCGAAATAATCCATTATTTCTTAAGACTTTAAAAAAATTTTAATAAACTTTGATGGCTTAAAACATTACTTTTGTTGGCATAAAAATAATACAGAACAAAACCTAGTTTAATTGTTTTTTGATTTATTATTTTAAAATTTTTGCAGAAACTTCTAAATAATTTTTTAAGAAAAATTGTATATTTAAAAAAATACGACAGGGCAGATTAAATATAAGCATCCAAATTAAGAGGAGGTATTATTATTAAGAAAGTAATCCAATTTATTATTACGCTAATCTCATGCAGTATTAGGTCTAAATATAGTTATACTTTCTCGCACCAGTGCAGGAAAGATTACTTTCTCGCATTAGTACGGGAAAGTGACACTTTCCAAACTAAAATACGATAGACAAATATGCACGGCCGTAGATTTTTTTTTAATATAAAGTATGATTAAAAACTGGAAAAAAATGGTGGCTCTAGTGTCGTTAACAAGCATTTCTAAGGTCATGTTGGGTAATTTTTTTTTGTTTATATGGAAATAATATGTTCTTGTATTATTGCACGCCAATTCGGAAAAGTCTGTTAATATTTCGAATTTTCTTTCAGTTTCTATATGCTTTTTTTAAAAACTTTATTTTAAGTTTTAAAAAATGTAACTAGTTTTTCTTAATAAACATGGCAAAAGAAGTAGTGTAGAAAATTGAAACTTTTTATTTTACTGCTGTTTAAATAATATTAAATAATAATATATGATGTAAATGTTTTGGTAATAAGGTTAATTATGTCTATAGACTAATGAAACTTCAAGTGGTCTATATCGACCCCCGGAGGTCTACTACGACCTGCAAGGGATCTAGAAACTTATTTTTTTTTAAGTAAGAAGCACTACATTAGCGGTTAAAAAATCATTTGAAATTGATAAATTAACAAAAATATAATATAAGGTGGAAAGGGCGGTCTACCCACAACCAAATTAAATGGCAAGACATGATTCTACAACAACGTAACCTAACTTGCACGACATTACCCATATTTACACCATATATAAGTAGTCAAATATAAACTCAATTTGATAAAGGTGTCAAATCCCTAATAACTTGGTTGTAAATGATAATTTGACCAAAATTGAGGCCTTATTTAATTTTATTGTTGTTTTATATAATTTAGTTATTTTTTATCGCAAAAAAAAATGTATTAAATTAAATATATAAGACTTTCCAAATTATGTGTCCTCTATTGGTAACCTTGTTGTTAGTCAAAATACAAAATTGTTTAATTTACCAAAATACTAACATTTTTTACGAACTTTAGGATTAAAGAATTTCAAAAACATTTAATAATCGTGTTTTCGAGTTGAATAGTAACAAAGCATGTTTAAAATAAGACACCCTGTATATTGAATCACCATAAATAAGATCTATCAAAGAGATTTAAAAAATATGCACTACATTTGATATGTCTATCTATAATAGTTACAAAAAGATGGACATCAACACACAAGTTTTATAGTAACATAGCAAATTTTTAAAGGGAACATCCAGTTTCTTGTATCACCAATAAAAAGATCTTTTAAAAAGCCTTCAAACAATAATACATTTGATTTGTCTATCTTTAATAGTTGTAAAAATATAAGTATCCAATAATTATTAATTTCCATTAAAGCTTGTAGCAGCTGTAAGCTGTAAGCTTACTGCTTACAGCTTACAGGAATGCAAACTAAAAAGAATTTTTCAGATTTGGATGCCCATATTTCCAAAACTATTAAAGACGGACTTATTTAATGCGGTATTTTTTAAACTTTTTAAAAGAGCTTTTTTTATATTATAAATAACAGGGTGATCCATAAAAAAAATGTTATTTAACTATTAAACTTATGTCGATGCCCATAGTTATAAATATTAAAGATAGATATATGTAGACAAATTTAGTATGTTCTTAAAGCTTTTTAAAAGTTTTTTAACATACAAGATATAAGATGTGCTTTTTTATAAAAATAACTATTAAACTTTAAAACACGACTGTCAGTGGTTTATTGCATTTATTTATTTTAAGGGAAGTTAAAAATGTTAATAATTTTCTAATTTAAACAATTCTGTCCTTTAACTAATGATTAAGTTATCAATGGCAGACATTTGATTTGGATAACTCTGTACACGCTCCTGCTATCAGTTCTCTTATGCCTTAGGTACGCCAGGCTCATGATAAAGAGCTCCAATAAAAAACTATTTACATTACTTTCAATATTAGGTTGGTGCATGAAGTTTTGTACTGCTACTTCATAACAGGTACAGAACAAATACTACTCAAATTGTTGTTAGAATGGTATAGGCCATTGGCTATGTACTATAGAAAGGAACTACTATTCAAGAAGTTTTTTAGTTTTATGCGTCCAATTGATTCTAAGATATGAAAAACCGAGAGGTGAATTGTCCACTTTTCAGTTTTTAATTCTTACTCAAATTCTATGCACTTTTTTACATACACGTTAGAAAAGGAAAGTGTACAAATTTAAATTCCTGTGGACAGGTCCTATATTTAAGCCAAAATAAAATTTTGAAACCTATATTTAAAAAATAAAGCAAAAAAGAACCGAAAAATGCATTTTTTTCAAATTTTGATCCATAACGCTTTCCACGTGAATTTAGGTGTAGGCAAAAAATAAGCTTTTATCATGTTTTTTAAAACGGTTTTGGTAAAAGTATTTAGGATCTGTAGTAACCGAAATACGATTTTTTTAAAGTTGGCTACTCTTATGTTTTTTCATTTTCAATATTTTTCTTCAGACTTTGTGCAATAACTTTTTTCCAGTAAATTTTGGTATAGACAATATGGCATAAAAAAAACTATGTTACGACCTTTAAAACGGTCATCGGTAAAGTTTGTAGAGTTAATAGTAACCGAGATATGAATTTTCAGATTTAAGAAAGTAGTAATATTCTGTGATGTTGTATTAAAATTAACGAGTTATAGGGCTCCAGAGAGAGAGGGACATGCTTCTGCCATAGAGATGGTCATCGTCAACCTAAATACATAACTTATAAAAATGTATAAAAAAGGCCAACTGCTGCAAGAAAAGATAATAAAGCTTAATTTCATTTTAACATAAAAATTAAGACTGGTTTGTAATTTCTTTACTTTTCTTGTAATAGTTGGTCTTTTGTACATCTTTTTTATAAGTTATGTTGTATTTAGGCTGATGATTACCATTTTTGTGGCTAAAACCTGTTCTTTCTAAAGGTCTATAAGTCGTCAGTAAAGATAGTGTTTTATTTTATGCTATACAACATATTCTGTGATATGGACTACTTATATCTCGGTTACAATTAATTCTTTATACTTGACCCAGCTACCTTTTTAAAGGTCGTAAAATAGGCTTTCTTTCTTATGCCATATTGTCTAACCAAAATTTAAAAGAAAAAAAGTTATAGGACGAAGTCTAAAAAAAAACCTTAAAAATTTGAAAAAAATACAGGAGAGTAGCCAGTCGTTATCTTTTTAATTCTTTTACCCCACTTTTTGTTTTAACATATTTAATAGCTTGGTAGACAAAAGCTAAAATTTCCACAACGGGATAAATTAACCATTACAAAAAAAGTTTTAAAATGTACTGTTTATAATAAGTAACCCTTTTTATTTAGGTGTTTTTAAGTTGTGAACGGTAACAATAATGTTCAAGCCAAAATGGTCTATTAAATAAAAAGGGTAATATATTATTAATTTTCATTGGATATTTTTAAAATAACTTTTTAACGCTTTCATTTATTACTCGCTTACAATGTTTTCTAATCTTGCTACCAAGGGTATATAATTAAAATTAATTAACTTGCCCATACCAAATTAATTCTGGTTTGGCAAACATTTTCATTAAAATCGCGTTTTATGTTTTAAACAGTCTTAACAAGTTTGTTATAGCACTGATTTATGATTTTTTGCTATAAGAAGTAATAAAATATCTACAAAAGTTATTATAAATATTATTGTTTGTACTGCATAGATTTATGTTAATAAGATGCTTTGCGGTATTTTTCTGTAATAGTATTAGGTCACGAGCATTTGCATACAAACCTATTTTTCAAACTTTCGCCTAATTTCCAATGCAATGCACACATATCTATTAATAACCGTAAAAAAATGATTGTATTAGAGAATCGACAAATAAAAATATGTTGTTTCTATTCTATTTTTAAGAATATCGCAAGTTGCTTAAGAGCTTTTTTTTGAAATACGAAAAATTTAGTCGCAGTCGACTGATATCAACCAGGTCAAAACAATGGTCATCAGTGGCGGCTCCTCCATTGGGTCATTTGGTCAATGACCTCCCAATATTTTTGACTAATATTTCCGAACAAAAACATAATCATGAAAAAAAAACTATTTTTTTCAATGTTTTAAATTTTCCTTTATTAATCTAAGCTATAAACTCGTTGATCGATTACTGGATTTCACAAGCTTCGCGCAGCGATCTCCAGATCGGTGGTTTCATTTGTTGGCCAAAAACCGGGCTGCCTGCCTTCATTGACCGCATTGTTTTAAACGGAGCCGAGTCGAGTTTTCCCGATCTAATTTGCGATTGGGCGATTTTGGCTGCTTTCCGAAGCAGTGTAATCGCATGATTTGGGTCAACAGCCGCGAAGAGGAAAAATACGCATTTTTCAAGATGTTTATTTGTTATATGGTTATTATAGAACGGATTATATACGATTTTAGGAATTTATTTTTTGTTGGTGTATGTTTTTGTAATGTAAATTCGGACGTGCATTTGTCGACAATTTTGTGTACGTTACCGATGACAACTATAGAGAGCGAGAGATGCTTCTCTACATCAAATAGAACAAAGACATTTTTACGCAACACAATGGGGGAAAGTAGACTCTCTGCGTTGGCCATGTTAAGTATTGAAAAGGCCTTTATAAATAGTATTGTAAATTACAATAAAGAAGTAATGAATCATTTTGCAAGTGCCAAAGACAAAAGGATTGAACTAAAATTTATGACTATTTAGATAAGTTAAGTAACCTTTTTTATTTTTTTATCATATAAATATGCTTATTTTAACCTATAAGTTGCCGTCATACCTCTGGCATAGCGATATTACTTACTGTCGGGTGTGAGTTTTTTTTTTAGAATATGTTGTGCAATTTTTCTGTTTAAACAGATGTTGATGCATATTGTTTGTTATATTGTTATGTTTCTCAATAAATAAAAATATAATTTTTCAAATAAAATTATCTTGCTAAATCATTTATTTTTGAATTTTCTTTCTTGTTTTTTTCTTTGGAGTAAACGTCTGTGTGAAATTAAATGCCTAAAATTGTTTTTTTTACTAAAAATTAGTTAAGCCATATGCATTTGAAATTTTAACTAATGACCTCCCCGAAAGATTGACTACGAGCCGCCACTGGAAAACATATTGTACGATATCATCTGTTTTTTTAAAATCACATCACACTACAGTTTAATATAATATAAGCTGCATAACATGGCCTACTGAAGCTTATTTGAGTAAATGTTTTTTGACAACATTTTAAAAGCAAATGCCACATTCTAATTTTAAAACAACGATTTTTGGTAAGAATATTGAAAACTTTGATAATTCTATTAATGGTCACTTGAAATTATAGCAACCAAAATTACTTACTTTACGCAACATAAGGTTTAAAAAAAAGTAATGGGGTTAAGAGTGACCGCAAAAAGCAACTGCTTGGTTTTTCACAATTCGCAGAGAGGTGAGGAAAAGACATGCAAATATGTATTTTATACCAAATTACTTGTTGCCAAAAATTAGGATAAGTATTGCTTTTCGTTTTTTGCAAATTTCAAAAAAAAACCTTATTTAGGGGTTGGAAAGTCGCCAAATCCGAAGAATTGCGAACATAGCAGTGGTATTAAAAGTTATTTTCACTGCGATTTTTGTTTTGAATGGTCCTTAAAAAATAAAATAATAAATCTTTATTCCTAAAAAGGTTGTAAACCAACCCCCACGGACTGTGTACAATTATTCCCTAAAATGAGGTTTCGCACGACATGTCTAATAAGAAATAAATGTAATTGATAATCAATCATTCTTATCTGGGGGTGAAACTACCCTTATCAATAGAAAAAATTGAATGAAATGCTAGCTTTTTAGCCGGTGTACCTATATATTTTTCAAGTTTACTTTTAACTAAAATTACCCCCGCAATTTTCATTCATTCCCTAAATGTAGAAAATCATATACAACTTAAAATTGTAAAAAAAATATTCAGATGTTTTAGGATATCTCAAATATGATATGAATTAACATAAAACCACCGTTTAAAGTAAGTTTTGGTAATAAACCACCTTTAAAATTAAGGGTAAGGCCACCCTTATTATGAATAAAATTAAATAAAATAAAATATTGGCTAATTTTTTAGGTAAATTGTCTTTTAATGAATATATAAAATGGCCACAATACACCTTTAGACCACAATAATAATCAATTTCTTTGGCTTTTTTACAAACACAAGCAACATCACATAACTCTATAAGAAATGAAGGGGTGCAAGAATCGCAGTTTACATTTAACAAGCTATCGTCGCACAATCCAACGATCAGGAAATTTATGCACGCCAGTTTATAAAAACGATAAAGTAAGGCGAGTTTACCAAATATTATTTTAAGTTTATAATGGTACAATATAATTTTTCCATAAACGTGAATGTAGATAAACACGTAAGTACCTATTATATTATTCTGTGACAAAATCCGTCATGTCGGGCGTGTATATTTTTGTGTTTTTTTCAAATACATTACCTTAAAAAGCAACGAAGGAAAGAGATATAGGTCTACATAATTAGATTAGAAGTATTGTTTTTTTGGGTACAGGTTGCACACGTTTGAATTTCCAGTTCTCTAGAAAATTGCTTACCTGAAAAATGCCCGTGACATAAAAAATCTAAAAGTAGCGCGTTACGATCACATATTTTACGATTGCAGGTATGCCAAACGGTGCGAAGGATTTCTTGGAATAACTAGGAGAAAAAATGCGCTTGACCTTACAAATATGATTTAAGACATTTTATAAGAAATATAAAAGTGTTGGAAGAGGCAAATTAACAGGAGAATCAGATGTAAAATAACTAGCAATTAGATTTAAGTAGGCTTAACGTAATGACAGAAATATCCCAAGCAAAGCAATCTGGTATTAGTGTTGAAGGTTTTAGAGTGTTTAAAAAGTAAGATAGTAAAATAAATTTAGCATTTTAATCATTTATGTAAGAGCTATAATGTAATAGGACATAAGTAAAATAAAATTGTCGTCTTTTTATCTTTGTCCTTAATATTCTGCTATAATTCTAAAACTATGGACCTTCTTTGGAATGGATAGTTTCATATATAACAGATAGGAAACCATATGTTCAGCTTATAGCTAGGAACGGTAAATATGAAAACTTCTATAAGTTACTCTTTCTCTTAAATTTGGAGTAATTGTCTCTCCTTCTTTTTTTTAAATTTTGTAATGATCTTTCAGAGCATCTAAACAAAAATAACGATGTGCATATCTGTCAGTTTGCAGACAATACTTCTAGTGTAATTAAAGATAACTCATATACAGGGGCAGTTGAAAACGAAAATAGAGTATTAAAAAAGTTTTTTTTTACAAGGTGCCAAAAAATGGTCTCTTACCAAACGCAAAAGTCAGTTGTTATTCAATTTAAAAGTAGTAACAAACAAGACAAAAACCCACAGAGTTCGCTAATAAAACCCAATCAAATTTCCACTAAAAACGAGAAAAATACAAAATTTCTTGGTTTAAACATAGAAAGTAAACTTTTGTAGGGCTTACACATAGAACAACTAGCAACTAGTTTGCCAACATCGTGTTTTGTGGTAAATAATTTGGGAAAAAAGGTGAATAAACATGTAGTACTCATGTACATAAATGTGTTTGTCCAGAACAGACTAGCATATGGAATCACTGCTTGAGGCTCTTCGTCAGAAATAAATAGATTGCTGGTTCTTCAAAAGCATACGTTAAGGTCTTTGGAACGAGTCACCTTCATAGAGCATGCTGCTTCTCTATTTAAGAAGTATAGAGTTATAACGGTGTATTTACTTTATTTCTATAAACTGTTGATTTTCTATAAAAAATACCAACACTATTTTCCCACAAATTATCGGTTCAATGTTAGAATACAAACGAGGTAACACTACAATCTTATGTGTTATGAGACATAATCTATGCAGGTAAGGGTTAGAAAAAAAAGATATTCTTTACGGATGTTTTTGAAAAAAACAAGAAAAATAGCTGCCATAAAAGGACTTTATTTTTTATGTAATTGGTAAAAAAAAGTTAGATTATATTAAAATTTTAGACCACTGGTAATATTAGCCTTGGCGAAATAAATTATCAAGCTGTTATTAAAATTTTCTAAAAATATGTTATATAGGAATATTTTATTACACTGTAATTTTAACAACGTGCAATTTTAATAAAAATATTTCAATAACTTTTTCACTGAAAATGCCTGGCATTTTTCGTAACGTTATTATATTTCGTGGCTATCGCGTTGTAACATCTTGCTTGAGTTTAGTATTTCATTTTTTTACGAAACACTTGAATGGTGTTACACAGTTTGAAATTAAGTTAACGCAAATTTGAACGTTGTTGTAAATTTTATGATTGATATAAATGATTTTAATGGATAGTTAACCCGTATTCGACTAAATATGGCAATTTTGCCATATAACCATTTAACATTTGGTACCCGTCCAAGGCCGCCGATAGGGAGGGTCGGAGGAGGATCCGTCGACCCTGGATTTTTAAAAATTACTTAAAATAAAACAATTCCCGTCTAAATCCTTAAATTTTACAATATAGCCTAGAAAAAAATGAGTATGATTATTATTTAGTATTTAAAGTTGTGGTATTTTTATTTGTGTTTTTAATTCAATTAATTCTAGACTAGCAAATTGACTTAAACTTTTTGACCCACCCTACATTTTTTTCGAGCGGCGGCCTTGACCCCATCAAAACAACCACGACTATATAGCCCCACAAAATAGCCTTTGCACAAATAAGCCGGAAGACAAAAAAGCTCTAACTACAACGAAGCTAGGTACTCTGGCGTTTTTCGTCTCACCCAAATTCGTTTCACACCCTTACAAGCTAATCCCTCCCTCCTAATTTGATGAATATTAGTATGTAATTTATTTTGCAAATTAATAAGCTATTTCTCCATTAAAAAAAGTAAGAGTGAAAAATTACTGTAAAATTTAATGTAACCAAAAAAACCTCCAGAATAAAGTCATAGTCTAAGAACCGAACCTAAATCGACCTTCACCGGACTGATAATAGAATAAATGATATTTTTAAAAAATAGTATATTTGAATATGTATAAACAATGGGTTTCCCAAAAAAATCCTGAACAAGTTATCTTTAATTATTAATAAAAAAATTATATGAAGATGACGCCCAGGAAAGTGGTCTAACCATGATTGTAGAGCCAGAGGATTTTGGAAAAAGGTTAAGGGGAAAATTCAGGAAGAGCTGGTGAAAAAACCAAGGATGGTTCTCGACGGGTACCAGCGGTAGCGCGTGTAAAAGATAGCCATCGCGGGGTGTTGCACTAGGTGCCGCCTTCGGCTTACCGCGGAGCTACCGCAGCGAAAGTTGGTAGGGGTGTAGAGAGGAGTGGATAGAAAAGCTTAAGACCCGGAGGGACCGTGGTCAAACCGTCGTTCTAGTAGTAGCGCGTGTTAAAGAAAGTCATCGCGGGGTGTTGAACCAGGTGCGGCCTCCGTGGCTAACCGCGGTACCTACCACTGTAAAACTTTGTGGGAGTGAAGAGGAGAGTCCCTGGAAGGATTTAGAGCCCGAAGGAATAGTGGTCAGAGAGTGGTACTGGACATAGCAACCAAAGTGTAGTGAAGTGTAGTAGTAGAGCGCCCTGGTGCTGGTATACCTAGAGTTCGTGTGGAGTTAAAGTTGTGACTCACTCCTGGGATTAAGGAGGAATAGTAGAAGCAACCTACCATGAGCTTAGTTGGGAATTGAGCCCGGAAGGTGGTACCAGTCACGCTAAGTGGGGTGGAGCAGTGGCAGTTGCCAGGATATTATTTTTGCTTATTTTATTTTTGTCCTTTAGGCCCGGTTAC
The DNA here is from genome assembly GCA_019359885.1 of Listronotus oregonensis. Classification (NCBI taxonomy): domain Eukaryota; kingdom Metazoa; phylum Arthropoda; class Insecta; order Coleoptera; family Curculionidae; genus Listronotus; species Listronotus oregonensis. The sequence goes on along the minus strand of JAHBCN010001806.1, from coordinate 5,378 downwards.
AGGGAGTATCCAGTGTTGGAGGAAAGCCAGGTTGCACAGAAGTCTAAAGGAGGTACCAGGGTACTACGCTGTGAAGTACCTAAAGTGGTTCTCGAGGAAGGAGGAAGTAGGAAGAAGGACAAAAGTAGGAGGAATAATAATGTTAAGAACACGGATCAAAAGCACACATAGATCTATGTACCGTGCAGTAGAGGTTATGAAGCCTCAAGATTTGGCATCACGGTAGTAACCGGTGACGCCGGTTCGGGTGCGGTTCGTGATGGATTTCACGAGCTTCGTCGGTCAAGGAGCAAAAGAGTCATGTTCCCGACACATGAGCCAGCCAAAAGAATGGAACGGGTACGACGGTTTGGTGAGGGCGATGTACGTCGAAGATCCGCTGATGTCCCCAGTAAGCCTAGATACCGACGAAAGACGTAGCAACATCGTATTGTTGTGAAAAGATCAATGTTGTTACTTTTAGTTAAAAATCATTTTTTAATTAATAATTAAAAATAGCCTATCCAGGTTTTTTTTAGCAAACCCGTATCATATGGAGCAGTCAATATGAAAAAATGTGCATAATTTTTTACTTTGGGATTCCGGCGCTGAGGACCTTAATCGTATTTTGATATAACATTTATTAAAAACACCAATTTACATAATCAAAATTGTAACATATATTAAAGAAAAAATAATCTGTCGTAGTCTTATATTGTAAATTGTATATATAAGTTATTTAAAACTCAATGTTATTTATTATTTTATAAATATTAATCAATTTTTTAAACATGAAAAAGATGCGGCCCCTCATCAAGATAGATTGTACGACCCGTAATTTTACATGAGTTTGACATGCCTGTTATTAAGGATGTTTTACACTTATCCATTAAGCGCTTTAATATGTATTAAAAGAAATTACGAACATACTAAAAAGCAATTTATTTTAGTTTTTGGGCATTTTTCGTAGGGGCTATTTTAGCACGGGCTAAAATGCATTCGGACCATTTAGTCAGGGCTATTTGGCGGGGCTATCTTGGCGGGCCACGTTAACATTTAGACTTTAAGCTGTCCCGCTGAGAAAATAAAGATTAAAATTTTAAATTCCCCCCTCTCACATTCATAAATTAAAAAAAAACACTGATTTTACCTATAATATTATTTTTCATTTTTTACCTTATAGCGTGGGTTTCTTAGCAGAAGTAAGGAGAAGATTTTTAAAACGGGATCTAAAGATTTGGAGGTTTGGTGAAAAAGAAAAGACCTCTGCAGATAGCAAGTCTCACGGTTCAGATAATTTGGGGATAAAAAGCAAACAAAATAAAAAATTCGGTACTTCTTTAGATTGACTGTAAAAGGATGCATTAAAGTGGCACTTCGTATTCCCCTATGTCTTACTTTTTAGATTAAAAAATTATAAAATCCTAGACTCGCCACTGGAGAAATCACGCATATTAGGTAAAGGGGGCTATTTTTAATAATTTTGTTATAATAATTTGGTGTTGGTGTAATATTATGTTAATGTATGTGTAGTAAGTTGTTGCTTTTATTACATGCAGACTTTTTCAGGTATTTTTTAATCAATAAAATTATATCAACAATTTTTATAAAAACCTAAGAGTATACTTATTTTTCCAATATTCAAAAATAATTTTTATTTGAGAAAAAGCCATTTACGCGCCATTTTTGTCTTAAAAAATATAAGTCCGTGCTCGTACGCACTCCATTGTAGAGATAAAATTTAAATTGATTTTGAAAAAAAAAACAATTTTATTAAATGTTACTAGATAGGAAAGAACTCCGCACAAACCTTAGGGGAATTGGCTTCCGGTCAAATTTGCTAAAATTTGGATATGTTCTTTGTTTCGGGATTCTGAACAAAAGTCTTAATGGGCACAAAGCTCAATTTTGCTTATTTTGGCCCCTACGGAGCTCCAAAGCTCCACGCATTCACCATTATTGACTACATAAAAGGGTAATATTTTCAAAAGTTTAGTATTTGCTGCGTTAACAAAAAATACCCTCTTATGTTTTTGAGGTGGCTGCATTTAAATGTAATGCCAATATGATAATATTGACAGTTGACAGCTGTCAACTAACTGCCAAACAACAAGCAATAATAAAAATTGATAAAATCCTCATGTAAATATGTATTTTTAAGGCTGCTGAGTTTAAACTTGAATTTAAAAAACCGATATTGACAGTTGACAGCTGTCAACTAGCTGTCAAACATCATGTGACAATCAAAATTAATAAAATCCACGCCTAAATACATGTTTTTGAGGTTGCTGAGTTCAAAACTGGTATTAAAAAATGGATTGATTGTCACATGCTGTTTGACAGTTAGTTGACAACTGTCAACTGTCAACATCGATTTTTTAATATCAGTTTTATCGCAACCCCAAAATATATATTTTCATGGGGTTTTTTCATTTTATCATTCCTGTTGTTTGGCGTAGCAGCTGTCCTTCAATACATTTGATTGGTTTAAATGGGCGACCTCAAAACAAAAGGGAAATTTTTGTAAACCAAAATAAACTCAAAATTTAAAGTCAATTTATAGGGAAGGCCAAAAAAACAAAAAATTTTTCCATTGAAATTATTTTCGGATGCCGAAAGAAACATACCCAAATTTTAAAATTGAGGCTAATTTCCTTTAGGATTGTGCGGGGTTCTTTCCTGAAATATGTCAAGCGGTTTAAAAAATATTAATCATTTATTTATTTTTTTCTAAATAATAACATCCTGTATTTTTGGAACGAAATAGTTTGGAATAAACTTAATTTTCCATGTATAATTACATCCTTAAATATTTGCATATTAATGGGAGCACCTTGTATTTTTATTGTAAAAATTTAACCTTATGACTGTTATAAATTATATGAATTTGGTATTAACACTTTTAAAGATATTTGGAAAAAACCATCTTAAGGATTTCTCTTCTGCCCATCAAGCATTTCTTTGGGCATACTTAAGAAATTAATATTTTTCTATTATTACCAGTACAATACACTGCAAAAATATTATGCTCTATAATATTTTGATTTAGATTCATAATTTAATATATATTGAATGCTTAAAAACCCTATAACCCTTAAATATTGGTCGAACATCCCAAATGGTTCCTATTTATTTGGTCAGATGGTTAATGTAATAACAACATATTTTTAAAAATATGGGGTTTTTTGTAACCATGCCATTTAAATAAATGTAGCTAATAAGAATTGGAGACAACAAATTTACGGCCGAGTGATGATCGCGTTGTTAAATTTGCAATGGACTTAGCAATTGTTAAAAGTTAACAACGGTTTAGAATGTTTAAAAAATGTCAGATTTTGACAGGTTGCCTACTAAAATCATTGAATAACACTGGCAATGACGTTTTGTTAAACTTCAAACCTTTTCTTTTCTTTCTAACCCATTGCTAAATTCAAGGATCTCCTCGTAAAAAAGCAAATTTTAATGCATAACAAGCAATTTGTCATTTGCTTATGTAAATCATTGGATAGGTCGCTAAATTCTTGCATACCTTACTTGAGTATATCTTTCTCACGTGGATAGCTCTTGGATGTCTACTTTTTAGTAACAACATACGCATTTATTAAGTAAGATCATAGTTTTACCAAGCCACAATACAAAACAAAATAAATTATTTTAAGTTTGCTTTTATAATAAATTACATCCCTATTTAATAAATCCTCTACATGTATTTTATCGAATTTTCGTAGAGCAACTTTGCAGCCACGTAAACAGGTTAAAATACTGTCTGCAGAAGCAAAATTTTATTGGTTATTCGAACTTTAACAATAATACATTGCAATAGGACCAATACAAGTGTATCTACAATAAATGTGAAAATCGGAAGAGAAACTTTGCGACTATCTGGAAATAAAAGGCCAGAAAGTTAGATGAACTAGGAATCACTGGGGTGTGAAACGTATTTTGTGGCGTATATTTAGGTTTTGTCGCTGTTTCATAAATCGAATTACGAAAATAAAATTATCGATGATACGTGGACAACATTTTTGAGTAAAGTTAGTTAGAAACAGTTTGTCGTGTTGTAAAATTATTGAAAATATATAATAGAATGGTCCTATAATTAATAAATAAATATTTATTAATAATGAATTGAAAATAAACACCTTATTATTAAACGTTCTATGTACGAGATAATTCATAACTTAAAAAAATTTAGACAAAAATGTATTTAAATAATATTTGATAATAGCGGATTTATTCAAAAAAATTAGTTGAATTGTACACCTAAAATTAAAGACTTTTTTTTTAATTTAGAGACATGAACGCAGTCTGCCTAAGCTTTATATAGTGGTTACTAGGGGTAAGACGACGGGGAAATTCAAGAAGCCTAACGTACTAGTAAAACTCGTTTTTAAAATTAACAATGAATTTTTTTTCTCTTAATACAAAAAATCGTCGGACGGATGGATCCGCAATCGTTTAAAAAAAAAGTGCCCCCGAACTTGCACCCATCTTAACTCGCCTCTTTCAAATCTCTTACGGCACGGGCATTTTCCCGGAGAGTTGGAAACTGCACGTGTGCAACCTGTCCCCAAAAAAAAGGTCCAAAGTCTCCCCCTTCCAATATAGACCTATATCTCTTCTTTCAGTTTTTTCAAAGTAATGGAAAAAAATTATGAATTCCCAAATTTAAATATCTAGAAAAACATAAAAACTTCATGATAGACAATATGGATTCCTCAAGTAGATCCCCCGCTGATTTTTTCCTTTTCTCACACAACTGGAACAAGTCCCTTGAGTTTTTGGGAAAACCCCGATCGTTCTCTTGACATATCCAAAGCTTTCGATCAGGTCTGGCATGATGGGCTTCTTAAAAAATTCCTTTTGGTCTTCCACCTAAGCTTTGCTCTTGGCTTTCTAGTTTCCTTTCTAATCTACGGGGTCAGTTAGTGTAGATGGTCATTCCTCCAGCTTCTACCAAATTAATGCTGGGGTGCCCCCGGGCCCCTCTCCCCGCTTTTCTTCTACCATTAACGATCATCTCTCTTCCCAAAAAAATCCCTTCATAGTTTTTTGACGATAGTACCCTCCACTCTAGTATTCAATTTCTTAAGCCCCCGTAATCCCCATTTCGAAAACAAGCGCAGGTCAATCAGATATCTCTTTCACAAGACCTCAAACTTATCTTGGATTGGGGCGCCAAAAAAATTGTTCAGTTTAATGCCTGAAAACACAGTCATGCGCTGTCGCGAAAAAAACTCAAATGCCCATCCCTTACATATGAGCGGCCAAGTTCTGCAAAAAAGGTCGTTTAATCTTGTCGGCGCTTTTTAGAATAACCTCAACTGGGGCAAACACATTTTATCCATAGCTTGGCAGCTTCGAAAAATTTGGTTTTCTTCCGAGCCAGAAAATATTTC